>JBCAUA010107524.1:0-10104 GCA_038406235.1 Peronia verruculata
ATTCTTGCTTTAAAAAAAGAGGATCAACCCAAACATAATAGTTACGGGTTAGTATAATTGGTCTTGCAAATTGATAGCAAAGTGGTTGTACGTATATCATGCACCGTTGATTTTGAAGTGCCCGGGCCGTATGGCATTTCACCTAAAATTTTTTTAGTGTTAACAGGTTTGCCATCCCTGGAACCCAGTCGTGGCAAGATTTTTAGAATCCAAACAAATATTATAGGTCATTCAAATAATGCAAGGCCAATTACTACAACGAAGTGCTTATATTTATTATTCGCCCAGTTGGGCCAGTAAGTTTTGGGTACCCAAGGCCATATTGGTCCCATTTCCTGAAAGTTGAATAAGATGTGCGAAAACCATCTGCCCGTCATTCTCACTCAGTCAGACCTAACAAAACCTATACCGCACATGTGTGTGGGACTTGTGATACAACAAACTAGCGATAGAATGTAATGATTTCCATTCCGTGCAAATTTCGTTTTAATCATTTTAGAGTGTATGTGGCCATCTATCCATTATTTTAACTATTAACAAATTGTAGTCTTCAAAGACAAATGAGACGCGACATGATGAAATTAGGCACTCGTCAAACTGAGCCAGCCGGCCAGAGAAATCACGTGTTTTTCAACAGTGAATGAATTTTTAACATATTTTTTTTTTCTTCACCAAACCCCTCTATATCAATCCAAAAATGCATTTTAGAGTTCAACTGACTGAAATAGAGCAAGTAAAGGCCCAAAAATTTAAATCTAGTGGCATGGCTTAACAAAGAGGTAAAGAAGGATTTACAGAAGTGATTGGCCATTTTCTCACTAAATTCAGCTGCAGCAACTGGTCAACCCCATCGTCTTTAATTGCCAATATCTCAACTTCTACTTAATGTAGACCAATACCTTTTTCATACACTGAAAGGGAAATGAATAATCTTCACAATGATACCAATAACTCCATGTGCTCAAAATTTGACGAGCATCTGATTTCATCGTGTCGCGTCTCAAATTAAGCTTTACATAAGTTTGTGTTTGAACAAAAAAAAAAAAAAATGAATAATAATAGCTTTTTAGATCCATATATGTGCCAATAAGGCTAGGGCTTATTGGATCAATAAGGGCACCCTTGAAACAGGAAATTCACATGACACAAACATGTTTTGAATAGATGAAAATTATATTCACAAAGCCATTCTGTAGAATAGCTTCTGGCATATGAGCCTTTGCCATTAGGTGGACACCTAAAAGGTTACACTAGTGGTTTGTTGTGAAGTTTAAAATATATCTTTTTTACATGACTTTTTGTATTCATATATTATACCTACTCCTATGCAAAAATGTGTTTTTGCAGACCTACAGGTCACATGCTTAGCCGTGTAATTGACATTATGTAACAACAACTTGAAATCTTACGGACATAACTATGATGATACATTTTTATAAATTAATTACCTTCATGTTTCCTAAATGGTTTTGTCTTAAAACTTACACATGAAGAGCATTGCAGAAGATCAGGAAAAAAAGAAATTTTATATATATGTCTGTAGGTCTCCTTTTGTGTCATCTCAGTAAATGTCTGAAAGAAATGGTAATCTTTCCATTTTCATAATTTAATTTCGGTAGTATTAGACTCACAATGCATAGTTTCAATGAAACAATGGTACTTTATTCATAATTACTTTGAATTGTGAGAAAATATTGAACATCTTTTGGACATAACTATGATGACAAGTATGGACGGCAACTTGAATCAATTTATAGAAGCATGGAAAAGTGCTTGAACAGTCATACAAATACAGACATCCATAATTTTACAATAATACTGCGTAAGAACATGTTCTCTGTGAGAATAGAAAAGCTGGCAAAATAATACATGGCCATCTTGGACATGTACCAGTTTGCCGTCCCTTCTCAAAATATAGAAGCTTTCTAAAGACTCACGAATATCACATGCAATTAGGTTTTCTTGTAGAAAACATCAGTAATACATGAATCATGTTCTAAATCAGCATATAAGTTCATAATGTTTTTGTTTCTATTCCTTAGCCCAATTCTGGCACTTTTTTTTATATTTTTTCCTCCAGTTTTCATCAGAAGCACAATGAGCTTTATTTCGGCTCATCAGCTGTTAAGTTTTTTCTATGCTTTCATAACCCTTTGTTGCATGAATGGCTTTGTTTTTAGAAAAAGAAGAGCCTTCTACACTAATTGGAACAGAAAGGGCTCTGGTTATTGCATGTGTGGCTGAAATTGAGAAATGAATTGTATTTTACAGCTTATAAGATTTCAGCACCCGAGGATGCAATTTTAACAGAGCAAATAAATAGATCTAGGTCAATTGAGAAGTTAAGCACTGTTGCTGGGCCTCAAAAAGTATCAAAATGAAATTTTGGGCAGCAGAGATGAGCCTAAAGAACAAAATAAAAGATTAAAATGGAAAATTTGGGGTGCATGCTGGGCCTGGATGAAAGGATCAAACTGAAAATTTGGGCATTATTGGGGCAGTCCAAGATCTAGATCTAGATTAGATCTAGAGACTAAAATGGGTTAAATTTAAACTTCTGTTCTTGAACAGTGTCAATTAAATCTACACTCTAGATCTATATAAAAATAGCAACTAGCATTAGTCTAGGGTTAAGATTCTACATCTAGTTCTTCGGAACAATGACAATGATCTCAGTGTCATTATTCTGTTCATTTCAACGACATACACTCTTATTATTGTGTTTATAAGATCTATAAATAGCCATGGCACGTGCTGAAACAGTTGCGATGTTACTGCTAACCGACGTCCATTCAAAAGTTACAAAATATGCAGAACTGTGCTCTCAAACGTAACTTCAGCAGGAAATCTGATGAACATAATATTTTCAAAATCTGATAACGACAATAGAAAACTTATCCAAAACTCGAGTCCGTCATTTTGCACAGTTTTGGTCGGCACAGCAGTAACCACGGCTTCCAACCAATCAGTAACAATGATCGTAGGTGTTCCGCAGCAAATAAATCCTTATTTCTGATTGGTTCTTCCGAATGTAACAAATGATGAGATCATATGCTATGTCATGAAAAGGGTGCAAACTTCTAAATTTAATATGGTCACAGCCGTGAAATCAGAATGGGGGAAAAACCATAGGATGAAAGATACTATGCTTATTCCGGGGCCCCAAGACTGGCATTTGAGATAGATTTATGGTGAATCGAAATTGACCTCGGAATGATGATGTGGGTTATGTTCGGAAGTGAACATTTTGCAGGCGCACAGAGACTTAAAAGCAAACGACATCAATAGTGTACTTGTAGTTCATATCCTACACACTGACAACCTTCTGTGCATTGATTTCATTGTTGAATTTGATAGCATAAAAGTGACAATCTGGATACGCCACGCTTCACACAATAGAAAAATATTAACTCTATAACTAGATACATTTGTAACATTTCTTCCGGCATCTTTGCTGCTATGGGTCTGCTCCCACAGCTGAATCGCCATATCAAGCATTAAGCACACCATACTCAAGTTTCAGTGCTCAGGTGTCATGTTTATTGCGATAGGAAGCAATTTTGTAAAGTATATGAAAAAAAAAAAACACCACCTATTGGCAAAGGCTCATATTTCTTCACATGTAGATCTAGATCTATTTTATACCGGTAATTTCAGAATGGGAAGTTGAGCCAGTGCTTTGTGTGTTACTGTTGCTTTGTCTTTTTATGATTAATAAATTGCATTTTAGACCTACTTACTTGCCTCATTCATTTTATGGATTGTACATGAATAAATTAAAGAATGTCTACTGAACTGCAAAGTTATCTAACTGACTATCTTGATTTTTTTGCTTTTCAATATTCCCTCAGTATCAACTGTTTCAATGGCATCTTTAGGAAATCATATCAGCAGAACTATTTTAGATACAGTTATGACAATTTAGTTTTGTACAGAACTGAACAAAGAATTGATTGCAATCATTTTCAAATCTAATGATTTAAAAAGAAAAGAAAGACGAAAAGTTAGTTGATGGTTGATCTTCTCAGAAGAAAGTTGTGATCTGCATTATGAAATCAAAACTGCTTGATTTGAACAGTGGAGCGTACTTATACACATTAGAAGTGTGGGGTTTTTTTTGTGCATAGATCTAGGTCAAGATGAAATGTCATTGTAATTGAAGTAAAAAAAAAACAAAAAAACATTAATTTGACTGCTAGTGCTAGAGAGCTCTTTCCAGCGTAGCAGCAGAAAATAGAATAGGCTTTTGGCTGATTGCACATTTATCGCACCTGTACAGTATTTTACCGTTGCAGAAAAATCGGAAGTGGACTCGATCAAAGTAGTGATCTCGATCGCATACTGTGCTGTCAAAGTAGTTACCGAGTTAAGCATGGGTAGTCCACCACGATGACACCTAAAAAAGCTGCAAATAGACATGAGGCCTTCTGCAGTTGTCTGTTTTTAATGTAGCTGCATATTTGTCACCTCAACATTTCATTTATCTTTTTTGGGTAGGTCTACTCTGTAGAATTTTTCTTCCAGTGCTATCGACAGATACTACAGAAAATGGTTGTTCTAGAGAAATGCAATTAAAGTCACAATTGACATATGACTGTTTCATTATTTCTGTAAGTCACATGTGGAATCTACATAAGGGCTTAATACATATATAAAAAGCAAAATGAGTATTGCATGATCTTTACTTTTATCGTATTTATGTTTGTGAAATTTGCATCTAAAAGGCAATGGGAATCCGTGAATGAAATCAAAACAATATCATAGGCAGATTACATCTGATATGTTAGTCCTTTTGGGATCAAGATTAATCATAGATGATAGAATGCCTGAAATGATGCCATGATTCTTAAATCACAAAATAAATAAGTTCATTTTAAATATGACAGTCATAATTAGATACATAGAGACTAAATTGAGAAGAGAATTTGTAGCATAAATTATATAGGATATTCCCACATTGATCCACAGAGAAAGCCAAGTTGAACTGAGGCAACAGATTGATATTTTGAGTGAAGGTATGTGGCTGTACATCTTGTTTGAGCCTATTGTTTTTTAGGATAAACTTACAGTAATAATTACTTATGACAACAATTAGCACATTAGCTATTTCACAAATCTTTTTTAGCCATAAGTTATATTGCAGAATTCTAACTTTAACGCTTAATAGGCATGAGCACCTTGAAGTTGAGAGCTAAGTTGATTTGTAACCAAACATTTTCCCAGTGTATTTGTTGTCTTTTATTTAATCAGATTTATTGTCGCCAGTCAATGTAACTTGAGGGGCGTGGCACATGCATGATGGAGACCATGTCAATATAAAATTTCTTAGGTTGCTTAAAAGTATCATTATTTTGTTTTTTATTTATTGTGTGTTATTTTGTTAAGGGCAAAGGAAATTTTCTGTTTTCATTGCTTTTGTATTTAATAAATATATTTACTCAGATGCATCTGTTTAATTTCAACAGACCTGAAGAAAATTGCTGAGAGCGATCCAGTCCCCATGGACTTAGAACCACATGTGAAAAAACTGAACAGTTCCAGGCGCCGGGTCATGTTGGTCAACAGTATTCTTCAAAATGTTCAGGTATGCCCAAGAATTAAGAGCAAAGAGTACCAGAAAAAATACCCTATAATGCAACAGATTAATTACAGAAAAAATAGGGCAAGCAAGTCCCTGACTTTTTGTAAAGTTGTGTTTTGCATGGCAAAGCAGTTCCTTGTTAGGCTATACCATTTGTTGACAATGAGCATGAGATTCTGTTGTAGTAATCTTTTACAATATCAGAATGACATTTTGCACTGCATTACCTATAAATGTTCTGGCACAATGCAGTTTGATCCAACGGATGACAAACACTGTTTCAAAATTACAGAGTTGACTCTTAACAAGATGGACTGTTAGCTAAAATTGCTCATTATTATGATTACGACTATTATTAAACTTTCATCGCTTCTTTTTTGATGCTATAGGATTCTCTAGAAAATATGTGTTTGTGTATTGTACAAAATATTAGCAAAATAAGATATATTGATAATATATATTTGGTTGTTCTGCAAAGTGTTGACAAAACATTACTGACAATGGGATAGGATGCCTTTTTAAGATTTAATTCTTCCTACTGAAGTTTTCAAATGAGATCCATTTTTACTTAAAGCTACAGCTTGCTACCTCAATTAATAAATTTTCCATTTATCAGGATAATCCGATATAGATATAGATCAAATATGAAGAAATAGGACATTTTTGTTTCTGTATCGTGTCACAGGATAGATTGAACAAGCTTCATCAAAGTATTTCTAAAGAGACTGCCCGCAGGAAATCCATGTTGGACCCAGCCTCTCCGACTCATCAGAAATAAAGCCACACTCATTTTTGCCATCCTGAATTCATGACTGAATGTTCCTAACAAAAACCATTGCAGAATCATGAGCGACATTCCATGTTGACAGTGGCAGAGAGACATATGTGTGTCAGTCCAACAACTTCTATGGAAGATGGCATGGTGCTTTATTACCCTATTTTGGACAACTCTTGTGGTTTGATTGATATATGGGAAACTGGGAGAAGGTTGTGACCCTATGTCCATTGTTTATACCTTGACATTCAACACATATTTTCTTTTCTCTTCCTCACTGGAGGTCTTTAGTTTATCTTACTTTATCTTTTGTCAAATTGTGGACTTTTGTGATTCCAGATAAAAAAAAAATAAATAAAAATAAATGAACTGTGATTTCCTTATAAAGTGTTGAAGATATGATGTAAACTACCGACAAAGGACACAACCCTCCGTCACAGTCTCATATATGAATTAAAGTGAACTTTTCACTCTCCTCATCTGCCTCTTAACCCTAGAAGTGTCAAAGGGTTGTTTTTGCTCAAATACTCACCCATGCGGCATTGTTTCTATTAGAATTACTTTCCATGTGCCATTTATATACAGTATGGTGCAAAAAGGTAACTGTTTTCTGTGCCCTTCTGGCCAAAACTGTCTTTGTGAATATGATTAGATATTATTTATTTAACTCTTGCCTCCAACAATTTCAACAGACACTTCTAGAGTAAAGAATGGTGAGTTTTGCACATAATGCCGCATTGAGAATTTCTAGGTCACTTCCATTTTTTGGCCAGGGAAAGGAGTAGGGTAGGTCAAGATGTTTTTACAAGTGAAATATAATAACATTACAGTGAAAACAGATATTGTCATATATTCAGGGCCATATTAAAAGTGCAGTCCTTGTATTGTGACAGAGGTTAGTCATGATATTAATCCACTGGCGTTTTGTGGGGACTGGCATACATGTGGGATTTTGTTTGTTGTGATTCATTTTTTTTCTGTTCTCAAATTTTTTGTCTGTTATCTCCCAGAAGAAGGAGACTCATGATGATGTATTGAAGGTAGATTATGCATAGAAATTAATGGACACCATGTTACGTAGTACATTTGAAGACGTCATTTCAATAAGGTATCCAAGTCACATCAAGGTAGTTTTAAGAAAAAGGCCAAAAACTGTTTTTCGTTAATATAGGCTCTTTTATTTCCATTTTTTCAACCAGTTTTAGCCATTTGACCTAAAAAAGCTAAATCTAAGTGATCCCCTTTGTAAAATGAAAAGAAGTAGCTAAAAATCGAAATATTGTGTATTCGTTTTGCAATATGGTACCAAAGTCCAGGACTGGACTTAGGTACCTTATTGCATTAAGTGAATATTCATTATTTAATCTAATATGAATGCAATCACTCAATAGCACCATATTTTATGTAAAGCAAAGATTCAGCAACAGATTTTTGCTGTCAAATTATTAGAACAAAAAAAGAATATGATGATTTTAGGCATTCTTTTGCTCAATAGAAGAACTACTATGAAGCATGTAATATGGAACCTAAGTCCAACTGATTGGCTGCAATAAAAGGCCTATGTCCAATAGATGTAATGAACTGAAGAAAACAAAGATATCCCAAATGCCAACATAAAAAAGTGCTGGCTCGCAATCTATAATGTTAATAACAAAATCAAGGCCTACTTAAAGAAGCCTAGACTACATGCATTATGAATTATTATTGTATTCCTCTACCTTGAGGAAAAAAATAAAATATCAGGCAGAACATCTGGTTCTCTGATGGGTGTGCGGGGCAAAACAAAAAATAAAACAGAAAAACATATAAACCATTATGTTAAACGGATTATGATCATTATCATTATAGGTTTTCCAGATCTAACACTACACTAGCCGTTTCAAGGGGATTTTAGGTAGAATGCATACTTTCTTTAATTTTGCATGCTTACCTTGGTGCATGTACACAAGGTTTCTCTGGCACCATGGTAGCAACAAAATGTAGGCAAAATAACAGCTTCCAAACAAGACTTTCCTTCTGCATGAACAGTTTCATACTTTACTCTATATTGTGCAAGCACAAGTCAGCACCAGTGTAAGCATGCACAATTAAAGAAAGTATGCATGCTACCTGAAAAATCCCATTGAAACGGCTAGTGTAACACTTGATCCGGAAAACATATAAAGATTATTAAAGATAAATCAAATCATAAAAGACAACAGCAAGAGAGTGAAATTCACTCCATGGAAATTAAACATCAACATTGTCATCCTCAGTACCAGTTTCTTATCAAGCTGATTTGATCCACCAAAATAATGAATGAACATTTTAAACATAATCATCGCCGTCTTCATCATCATCATCCAAATTTGTTTTGCGGATTGGCAAGTTTTCATAAAACCCAGGGACAATAAGACCTTTTTTGAGGAGGTTAAGGAGGTCATTCTTTTTGGCAGGTTTTATCCCAATGGGACTAGAGTATTTCTTAGCAATGGCAGCATCAAATTGTGCATTTCTTTTCAAAACATTGACTTTTTTCCACGGCTCAAGACTGCTATGTGTATAACGGCACCACACTTCATCTGGATGGGACTTCTCGAACTCTTCATTCATTTCAGAATTTACCTCATAGCTTGAACCATAAGAAAACCACATGCAATCTTTGAACTGCAGTTTTTGACCATCTGTGCATTTTAGTTGTGTCTTAATGTTTTTATCTGCATGATTCTTGTAGTCCAGGATGTCTTGGTGCATGATGCTCACAACTTCATATGGTTGAGACAATCTGCTGTTCTCAATGACAGTTTTCCAGTCACTCGGATGGGACACTTTCTCAACCCGTTTCCGTTTTTCGATGTGTGAAAAGTCACGATCATTGGGGAGGAAGGTATGACCTCTGTAGAGGAAAAAGTGCTGCACCGATTTGTATGTTTTATTTTTGATAAGGCTGAGCAAGAAACTAACAATTGCTTTGTTTTTGTTTTGCCCCGCACACCCATCGGAGAATAGAACCAGATGATCTGCCTGATATTTTTCATGTCTTTTTAACAATGTTTTGAATAGGCAAGTAGCTACTTCAGATGACCCTCTGCCAGCTTCTGACTCGCACCAGATATGCATAATCCCGTCTTTTGATTTACAATCATGTAGCCCAAAGTTGTAAGTCCAAAGAGATCTGGAGTAAAACATATCACCCGCAGTCACAGTAGGAGATGGTAAATTTTGTTGAAAGTCAAATGTATAAACTTCTAAGTTTTCATCTACTTGGGCCCTGCATGAAAGATCACGGAGTCTCTTGTACGCTCCATTAGCTTTTTCTTGATGTAAGTCTCGTTGTCTCTCAAGAGTTTTTTTTTTTTTTCTCAGTGTCGTCTTTCGCTGCTTTAATGTCCAAGTCAAATTTGTCACAAATTGGACATGTATCTGAGCGTGGTTGCCCAAAGCTCAGATTAAAACATGCTAAGAAAAAATTTGTACTTCACAACTGGTTTCATTGTTTTTCTGTCAGTGCGATACAAAAGTCTTTGCCCGGTTCATATTTTTCCAGATATAATAGCCACATTCTCTTTACGTTGAGGTCTTCACTAAGGTATTTCTTGTCGATGTTTTTTTGTCGAGAATAATGAGATTGTCGTTGTGGGAAGCTTGAGATATGATCTCTTATCTGTTGTTTGATTTCATCTGGTGTACGAGCATGATTCTGGTGTCTGCCTCTACCATCAGGTGGTGGGATAGTTGTCGTGACTTTCCGTATTCTCTTGATCCGTTT
>JBCAUA010107535.1:0-10104 GCA_038406235.1 Peronia verruculata
CCTAAATACAACCAAATGAGCTGCCTGAAAACTCGCAACCCACAAACTCTGTCCTGATGAAACCTCGCAACCATCCCACCTGCTGGTTACGTGGTTTCATCACGACAAAAATAATGTAACGAAACCTTGCATCCCAAAGCATGAATATAAAAGTGATTTCTTAGTAGTAATCAAGTTTCAAAGGTGTTTTCCATGTATCTATACCAAGTTTGGTTTGTGCAGACCTTCTTGGTCAATAGTAAATCAGTTTTTTGTCTCTCCTGCAAAATTTTCATTTTTGGGGTTACGAGCTTTCATCACTCTACCAGCGATATGCTGATTTCAAGACAAAGCTTTGAGCATTTATTTTTTTTCACAACTTTCTGGGAAGCAGATAAACAATACACCAAAAGAGCTAATTTGGAATTGGAACATTTTTCATCTTACTTTAAATTATCACTGACAATATGTCACAACTTTATCAAATTTACCTATCACCAATTAGGATTTGCTTCCTGCATGAGGAACAGACTTACTCTTCAAGTAAAGTATGGCTATAATGACCACGGAAGATGTTCAACTGTAAGTAATGTTAAATAAATCTACCTGCCACAACCTCTGACGACTGTAAAAATTCATCTGGATGTATATATCCCGGCTGAGGAAACAAAACTGTTATGAAGTTCACAAACAGTAGAACTGTTGCTATCTTGTTCATTGTCGATCTCAATGGCTCTGAGGAATATATGATGACAAAAAAAGTTCTTTATTTTTTTACATCATCAGGTAGCCGAAAGTAGAGGGAACTACACTCATGTAATTACTACAAAACTCCTTAACATGTAAATTACATTTATTATGAAATATTTTGTTGGAACAGCCATTTTGCTATACAACTTGTCATTACCAATAAAAAAAAAACTATGTTCTACTAATACAAAGTCCACTCTTCATATTATTTCATAGTATACACTTGCAGGAAATCGGTCATCTATACTATCGTGTCAGTCAGTGCTTCTTGAGAGGCAGTAATGAGAAGTCAAAAATAAGTTTTCTTCAGTTTCATAGCAAAAATAGTGTTAATGTGTCAATGTCTAACAACAGATTTAATGCCATGTCTCGCCTTCAGTTTGCTTTTTTGGCTATTCTGAAATAGCAGATAATATGAAATATTTTCCATTCACAGCAGTTTTTGTAATAACCGTTTTAGAGTGAACATGCACAGCATTCATACAAAAATTGTGATGAAATGGGCTCACTTTGTCTTGCCCCAAAAAATACGACATTCCCTGCACTCTAAAAATGAAAGCACAGGTGGAAAATGTTAACTTATGTATACTAATGTGGCATGGCAATCTTTTTTTATTTCTTTTTTTTTCTCTCTGTTTTCACCAAACTAATGAGCATTCACACTTAAAGGGTTCTATGAAAATTCTATGATCTGACATTTTTCATACACATATGATTTAAATATAACATCATTGTAATATGGGCAGACTGAATAAATTAAGAGTGATCTATACCAACCCAGCTAAAAATTGTTAACATTTCAGTACATGAAAACTTAACATGAGTATAGTTGTAATCGAAACAAAAGTGAAAATGTAGCATCTGACAGTAGGCCTGCAGTCCAGTAGCACTGACAGTCAAAATGGATACACCGAATGCAAACTTAAATGCTGGCTGGGTTGTCTACTAACTAAACAAGTAAAATTCAGTCATTCCTGGAAGACATTTCCTTTCTCTTGCTAAATGTCCTCTCGATTCTATTCCCTCTCTGCATCTTTTCACCACATTTATTTATATCGTGCTTCTGATAATTATTGTAGTCTATGTGATATAACGGGGGATAGAATACATGATTACATCAAGATCAATGTAGGCTCCATATGAACAAAAAAATACAATTAGAATCTAAAGAGTGGAGCACTGGTGGAGCACTACGGTCCCTAGAGGATACATGTTAGCGTTAGGGTGGACTTGCTGATCTAGCATAGATCTAGATCTAGATGGATTTTGCAGAAGATCTGCAACTGTTTCAGTCACAAAATGAAGACACTTTTATGTAGTTTGATTATTTTTTACAACCTTGGGAAATTGTTGTTATAAACCAGACTAAATCATATTAGTAGCATAGCCGTTTGTATTGTCAAATGCCTAACAAAATGATATAAATACCGGTACCTCATATAACAGTTAAAACTTATGAAGTTGAGAGACCGTGTTGCCAGATAATTTTCAGATTTGTCTTGTGCTAGATCTATACATAGCCAAACGGATTTAGAACATGAGTCAAGTCAGGTCCATGATCAAACACATGTTCGATGTACAGATTGTTACTCGTATGTATTTGGATGTCAGAAGACCACAGAATAATTGGCCTGAAATGCTTAGCTGTGTGCTTACAGTATTCTGTGGGTCACATGTGTTTAGTTTTGAGATAATAAACAGCAATCCAGTGGTATCTCGATCAAGTAAAGAAAATAAATTGTTAAAGAAAATCATTATAATATCAACGTCCTTTTGCAACAGGCCTTATATTAAAGCTTAACATAATTTGGGAAGGCTCCATGCACCCACTGTATAATTAATTGAAATATCCCAAAAAGAACTGGGCGTATGTTGCATGTCAGAACCAATGTTCTGGGAGTTACAGAAATTAATTTCTGCCGGGCCATCAACGTTACGCTTTTGAAGTTGCGTGGCGGTAATGTTCCCTGAGTCTGACTTATTCTAATGCTGTTTGTGATATCTTTGTCTGCCTGAAATGTGCGCGTGTCTTGCATACATACACGCACATACGGCACATACGCGTACACACACACACACACACACACACACACACATACACACACACACACACTTGTATCTCATCAACTGTGAATTTAATTTCCTTTTGAAGACAAATAAAGTTGATCTCCCAATACCTTAGCTTTTCTTATTCTAACAACATAAAATTACTATATCTATGCTCTAACGCAGGGTTGTCCAAACTTTTTGAAAGAGGACCAGATGCGACGAAGTGAAGATATCTGGGGACCGACCATTCAGTCTGACATTCTTCGAATCTTTAACAGTCAATGCAAATAATTGACTTAATGGAATTTTTATTGCAAACAGCATACTTTTCATTTCTTCACAGAATAGAACACAAATAAATCTCAACAGCCTTTAACCCAAATCGTTCTACACTTCATGTTTCAGTATGTAAGACGATGACAAAGACTGACTCGAAAACTTTCGGAAAAACAAATATATTATCTAGGTTCAATAGAAATATCACACAGGCTGAGGGCCAGTGGAAATTTGAACATAACCTGCTCTAACGAAATAAAGTTTAATTTAGGGGAAAATGGCTGTTGTGATAATTGTCTACTAGTCCAATAGTATAAAGCAGATGAACCAGTTGCATTCACAGAATACATAAATACATAACTTGCATCGGTCAAGGAAAAAAAAATATATCTTAATGAGATACAGCACCTCCCCGTCCACTACGGCCTAACCCTGAATGTTTCCTATTTTGAAATATTAAAAAAAAAAAGAGGAAAAAGTAAAAAAAGTATGTTTTTACTTTATTCACTACTGGGTCAAAATGAATATCTAAAACAACATGCTTCGCATAGCATTACTAGGCCTTTTTTTTTTTTTTTGGTAACAATTACAGATTGTAAATCTAATACACGTATTTCTTTCCTCCTGGCAGTTTGGGCTCAAGGGAATCCACTCTTCATGTTTCAACTAAACTGCCTTGACTGTGTTGAGACTCGTGAAGATTAATTGAAATGACGAGCCGTCCAATCAAATGCTCAAATCTTGTCGCGAAAAACAATTGTTTGTAGGCTAGACCTACGGATTCACTTTACGTCTGCTCCTGCGCCTGTGGAAAGTTCGTCCACTTTATCGACAGTGAAATAACATATGATTCATCAGGATTGTGAATTTTCAGTACGTTTAGGATCTTGTCCGGTTAATAACCAGCATGTAGAGATTATAATAGGTTGGATAATTGTTCCTAGACTGGATTTGTAAAGATACCGATAGAACAGCGAGGATGGCGGGCGTAGCCAAATATTTTTTTAAGGGCAAGGGTTTAAGGTTTGCTGGCAGGACAGGCACAGTGGCAGATCAAGATTTAGACAACCATTTGGATATATAGAATTAGATCTAGATCTTTATCTAGGCTTTATTTTATGTAGATCTAGATCTAGGCCTAGATCTAATCTAGATCTAGATCTATTCTATCTTGAAATTGAAAGAAGAAAACCTTTTGTCCTTTTTAAAAGATTAGACTCAGATCCAAGATCTAGGATGTAGATCTAGATCTAGATCTAGATCTCAGTCTATCCAGATCTAGACTAGCCCTAATTCCATCCCCTCTGTATCAGAATCGGGCACTGCCTCCTAAGCCCAAGCGCTCATATATATATAGTTTTATTATAGCCTATATAGATCTATATTATACAGTGCTGCGAAGTCCGCGCCTCTATTTTTAGCTATCAGCCTAAATCTTGCGAAATCCCGTTCCTGTATTCTAATAAGTTATTAATCATTCTCGCGAGACCAGAAGGGGATTACCCTAGGTTCGGGAAAAACGGTGGCGCGGACTTCGCAGCACAGACGAGATATCTAGTCTAGCAAGACACAAGACTCTAGATCTTGATCTAGGCTAAATGATCTAGCGTATATCTGTCTCAAAGACACATAAAGTAAAATTAGTTAATAAGTCCACTTTAATGTATGTGCTGCCGTTGAGAATTAAAAATAAGAAACTGACGAGAAAATGAATTTGGCATTAGATCTAGAATCTAGAGAACTAACACTGTCAACAAAACCTGCATGCGGAAGTTCGATAGCTGGACAGCTAAAAAAGTTCACTTCCGGCTGGACGACAAAATTATAAAATGGCAACGACTCAAATTTACTGAGGTGGGGGGGGGGGATTGTTACATGTTGAAAACATGTATTTATTTACTTATGGTTATTTTATTATGTATTTATTATCTATACTCATTTACTTGTTTATTATTTCCTACTTATTTATTTATTATTTATTTATCTATATTTATACTTATTCATCAACTCATCATTTCATCTGTACACATTTTTTAAAAAAATATATAAATCTATAGCCTATTTATTTACTTGTACTGTTCATCTCTTCATGGGCTTTGTGGTTTGGCGTCTGCTCATGCCGAAAACAGGCCGGGATCGATTCTAGGGTCCTGCATCGGGGGATGGAAGGACACGAAGATCGAAAACCGGCTTTTTTTTTTCAGTGACTCAACGGTACCCTGGCTTCCTGTGGGTAGGGAAGCCTGACGTCTAGCCTTCGGGGAAAAGGCCGAATATATTCCGGAGGTCCCGTGTGAACGTTACGCATGTTAAATAACCCTCGGCAGCTCTGTATCGATGGAAGAGTAGGCTGAGTGCCACTGTCCGGGCAAAATTTCTAAATTCAAAATTTTTACCCAGAAATTGCTCAGCAAAAATTGGCAGTTTCTAAAAAGCCGAGATAATCCTACAACTTTCGTAAGATTGAAAAGCTTAAGAAAAACAAATTTCTTTTCATTCTTGTAGACTACACATTAACTGATGGTTTTAAATAAGCTAGTCTATCATCAACAACCTGATATCAATCTGAAAGACTGCACTAACTTATTGTTTTGCCAAGGTAGACAGATACGCTCTCTGCCATATATATATGAGAAATATAAATTATAAATATAATAAAATAATATCATAAAATATAATATAAATTATAATATATAAATATGAGAAACATGTTCAGTTTTGACACGAAACTTGAAAGACTGTGTTGTCCTTTCAACGGTGAATATCTAAATGCTCATAATACAGTGAAGTCTACTATGCAAATCCAGTGCGTAACGAGCACCTAAAAGAATTAATCCTTACCTCATCCCGTATCACAAATAATTATAACACCCTCAAAGTTCTGTGACCTTCCGATCATTACTTGCTTTCTATAAACCCTGAACACTCGCTATGTTGAGCTTCAGAGCGACCTCTTCACATCAACTACTAAATACCCTGGAGTATTTCATATGCCTGCATAATGTCACTCTGGAAGTCAATTCACCGTCTTTGCCAACATACACACGTTTATGAACAACCCATGAACGACACAATTCCGCCCACTGTGGTCGTGAGTACAAGAGATGTTCTTGTTTCCTGGATCCGATAACTGGCATAACAAAGAATGTTCTGTTCTTGTCCTCTGCAGGTCGCTCTGCCTTGCCGGTAATAATACCAATAGAGAGTCTTCCATCTGATGATCAATAGATATTATTATGAATTCATAAACCACGCCAGAAAGCCGTTCACTGTTGTTATCATTATTTAAGACCCAAAAATGTGATGCAAGTTTTATTATGACTACAAACATACAATACTGTACTTCATTCATTGTTAACCCCAGAGCTGTCAGAGAACCGATCTGATCAACGAATTGTCCTTCTTACTTTCCATTTGAAATCCTTTTCCAACAACACCCAGTGCTGTCGCAGGCGTTCAGGTTATCCGAGCCGTGGCACACTGCATTACGCAATTTCATGGTACTCAATTTATATGACATTGGAGCGTATAAAAATTAATGTTAATCCTTAAAACCGAAAATTAACAGTGTCACCATAGAAATTCCGACTTTCCGGTAATTTCTACTAACACCTTCGGGGTCAACGGTAATGTATCTGGAGTGATTTTTGTTGTTGTTGTTTTTAAATATACGAACAGCAGCCTACAACTACACCGGCTGATTACAGAAGGGAGAAGGTTGACTCTGTGCATTTGTGAACTACATAAGATCTCCAGACCTAGGAAGGCTCTGATACTGTTATTATTATTATTACGATATATTATAATTAATTATTATTATTATCATTATTATCACCACTACTACTATTATTATTATTATTACTACTCCTACCACTGCCATTATATTATTATAATATTTGTATTATATATTATTACTATTCAGTTATATTACTATTATACTACTATCATATTACTATTATAGTAGTCTACCGGTGTTATTATTATTATCATTAATTTACTTTTGTGACTTGTCCTTCATTTTCTTACTTTCTTTCCTGTCATTTCCAACAAATCCTTTCTTTCCACTTTCTCTTTTGTCTTTGTCTACTTCTCTCCTTGGCTTTTCTATCTTCATTCGTTTGCTCGTTTTCTCGTTTGTTCCTTTCATTCTTTCTTTCTTTCTTCCTTTTTTCTAAAGTTAGATTGTTTGTCCCAAATTTCCCAGTGTTTTCCTTATTGGCATTTTCTCGCCTTTTGTTTTGTTTTGTTGTGCTTGCGCTTGTTTTGTTTTTAGTTGTCTCTCATTTTTTAGCATTTCCTTCATGATTTTTTACTGTTTGCCTGTCGCCATTCCCATATATATACAATTTCTTTTTCAAAGACGCAAAAGTGAATAAATAAATGAAGACATGTATATAATAAATAAATCAACACATAAACAAAATGAGTAAACAGCAAGTGGGTGAGTAAATAATAATAATAATAATAATGCATTTATATAGCGCCAGAATCCACAGGCAGTGCTCTATGGCGCTTAACAAAAAAAAAAAAAAACACACACACACACACACAGGGAAACAAAATGAGTAAGTGTGTGAATGAGTTAGTATATGAATGAATGAGTGAGTGAGCGAGTGAGTGAGCGAGTGAGTGAGTGAGTGAGTGAGTGAGTGAGTGAGAGAGTGAGTGAATGAGTGAGTGTAAGTGAGGAAATCTATTTAAGAGCAATCTGTAATTTTGTAATCTGGTAAGTTCATGTAAGAGAGACAAGATCTTTGTCATGAAGATGGTTGTTCTAGCTGTTCATTTGTCTAAGATTCATGCGATCGGAGATGCTCGTATTGACATTTTACCGTTATTCATTTTAATACTATCTAATTTCGGACACTGACACATTTCACTAGTAATTTTTTATACGTAAAAGGGCGAGCCCAGATATGGTAAGTTAATGCAAGAGAGACAATGCTGTACTCTTGAAAGATGCTTTTTCTAGCTCTTCATTTCTCTAAGATTCATGCGATCAAAGTGGTCGTATAGACATTTTACCGCTATTCATTTTCAGACTATGTCCATTCAGATACTGACACATTTCACAATTTTTATGTAACGGGACTAACCGAAAAATAGTAAGTTAATGCAAGTGAGACAAGCTCTCAATCTTCAAGGTGGTGAAAAATGGTTGTTCTATCTCTTCATTTCTCTAAGATTCATACTGTCGAAGATGCTGGTATTACCATTTATCGCTATTCGTTTTAAGGCTAAGACCTTTTCGACAGTCATAGATTTCATAACTAACGTTTTATATATAGGACGAGCCCAGATCTGGTAAGTTAATCCTAGAGAGACCATGTCATGGTGTTGAAGTTGGTGAAAAATGGTTGTTCTAGCTGTTCACTTATCTACGACTCATTCGATCGAAGAAGCTCGTGCTGACATTTTGCCGCGGTTCACTTTAATGCTATCTAATGTCGGACGCTGACACATTTCACTAGTACATTTTTATGCACAACGGGACGAGCCCAGATATGGTGAGTTAATGCAAATGAGACAAGATATCACTCTTAAAGGTGGTGAAGGATGGCTGTTCTAGGTCTTCATTTGTCTAAAATATACTCGATCTCGAAGATGCTCGAATTGACTTTTATTGTTATCGCTATTCATTTTAAGACTGTCTTTTTCGACACTGGCACATTGGATTAGAAACTCTTTATACACTGTATATATATGTAATTGTATGAGCCCACATCTGGTAAGTCAATGTAAGAGAGACACGATTTTAGTCATGAAGGCGATGAAAGATGGTTGTTCTTGTTCTTCATTTGTTTAAGGTTCATGCGTTCGGTTGTTCTAGTTCTTCATTTGTTTAAGGTTCATGCGTTCGGTTGTTCTAGTTCTTCATTTGTTTAAGGTTCATGCTTTCGAAGATGGTCGTATTGACAATTTACCGCTATTCATTTTAAGACTGTCCATTCCGCCACTGACACATTTCAAAAGTAAATTTTTATATGTAACGAGATGAGCCGAAATGTGGTAAGTTAATGCAAGTGAGACAAGATTTTAATCTTGAAGGTGGTGAAAAATGATTCTTCTATCTCTTCATTTGTCTAAGATTCATGCGGTGAAATATGGTCGTATCACTATTTTACCGCTCTTCATTTTATTTAAGGGGGCGTGGGCGTCCTGGAGGTGATTTTTTAAATATTATTATTAAAGTTACGTTATTTTAAACCTTTCCATCGTATTCTGCTTGATCAAATTAGAGGAAAACAGTAAAAAAAAAAAAAAGTTGACTTTTTCATACGGTTGCCATGGTCATTGACTGATTTCAATATCTATCTCCTCCGCCGAATTTCAATGAAACTTCATAAAACTTAGAGAATGTATTGTTTGATATAGATATAATATCTAAAAAGTTACATATTTCCTTTAAGTACCATACAATACAGAATTTTCCATACATTTTTGAAACGAAAATTCAAATTTCGTCATTTTTTCAAACTAAAAACCCAATTTTCCCTAAAATTTACACACCGAATTTAACGCGCATATGTAACTTTTTAGATTTTGTAGTGACAATGATGCACACCAAATTTGGTTTGATTCGGAACACAAAAGGAGATAGAAAAAAAAAAACTGTAAAAAAAAAAAACGGGTTTTGAGAAAAACGCGTTTAACGTTTATTTTCAGCGAAAAATTGACATGACCAGTTTTGCATTCGGCTTTCAGGCTCGGAACAGCCTTTTTTTTTTTTTTACATATTAGCTCTCTTTTTATGACTTCTGGGCCTCTTGTTGTCGTTTTTTAGCTCTCTGGGTGTATCTTTTATCGAATTTTGCTCCCTACCCCCCATCTTTATAAGAGCCACTTTCGGGTTCTTGGGAGCCTCTGTGTGCCCCCCATAACATTTCTGAGTGCAAACCAAGAGTCATTTGACCTTTACTATGACATATAGTCGACAACTGAGCTATTAGTAGCAGAAAGAAAGTAAAATTGACCTATTTATAGGACGAGGAAAGTCATTTTAGGACACTTACATTGATAATTTGCATGATCAGCAGTTTTTCTCGCCTC
>JBCAUA010107546.1:0-10104 GCA_038406235.1 Peronia verruculata
CAACAACAACAACAACAACAACAACAACAACAACAACAACAACAACAACAACAACAACAACAACACAACACAACAACTACAGCAACAACAACAACAACTACAGCAACAACAACAACAACAGAAAGACCATCATCATTTCGATCACTACTACCACAAACAGTAGATCTACCATCAACAACGAACATAATTTTATACATGTACAAACGGACAAAGTTACTCACAGAAAGCCAGCTTGTGGCGTCGAACAATGAAAGAACAGAATGCGAGCGGTGGCTTTTTGGGATCATAGGTCGCCGGGGCGTCCTCTGCAGGGCCCGGATTATCGTCCACATCCGGGTCACTAGGGGCAGGGGTCGGCGAAGAGGGCGTATGTCCTTCACCTTGGAAACCGCCATTTTCGACCCCGACCTTCATCGTGTAATTGTGACCGTTCAAGGCTGTACCGTTGTGAGCTCGACCGTTGGTGACCACAGGGGTCAGTCCTATGTCCGGATTGTGGTCACTAGAATAGGAATAAAAGACAGAACAAAAATAAATGAAATTATGACTGATGAGGTATATAACAACTGACATTTTCATGCATGAATTTTAAATTTAATATTTTGTCGCGCCTCAGTCTTGGTTTCTCAAAGTGTTGTTTTCGTCGCTTGTTTGTTTAATTATTCTTGTTATTACTTTGTTGAAAATTAAAGGTCTTGATTTACCTTTAATTGTTTAAATGTTATATGCAAATTTTCCCCCCGTTTCACGCCTTTCTTCTTTGTTCAGTAATTTTGTTCATCTTCCCTATTCGTATCTGTCGGATTGTCTGTCCATCTGTCTGTTTTTCTCCGTTCCATCTTTCTCTCGTTTTCTCTATATTTGTTTGATATTGCAGTTTTTTTTTAAAATTTCTATTTTATTTTATTTTTTTATTTTTTTTTAAAACAATGTTGTGGAACTGGGCAACTAATGCACAGAGGAGACAGGAGAATGGATGGACAGAAAGAGAGAAATAAAAAGGTGGGGTAGGTATCTGTCACAAGTTTCATTGTTGGATTCACATTAGGTCACAAAATGACTCCATTTCTTGTCCAAATCAAAGGATTGATTGTCTAACCAAGGTTCAGAACAGCCATAGTATCTCATGAACTACAACTAATTTCAACACTCGCCCCCTGGCCTATGCCAGATTATGCTCAAGATTAAAATAACATCAGAGTTCAGAATAGATAGCTTTATGGTGCAACTGAGACCACAGCTCTTTTAACCTTTTCAAGGCAGTCGTTAGTGATCTTTATATACGGTACTGATTTTTACTTGTACTTGGAAAGCATTTTACATTTTATATCGTTATTGTTAGTCTGGATTATTAAAGGCTGAGAAAAGGGGAAAGAATATTTAATGCAGTTATTTCGTTAGGCTTTCAGCACTTGTGGGGAGCTATGTCCACCATTATAAGAATGTTAACCTTTTATCTAGTTATTGTCGAGCAAACCATCCGCAGGTAGTTGAAAGGCATAATCAGTCCCCGTCTAACCATTTTATTGATGCCTTGCATTAATTTTCATTACAGTCAGATCGGCCTGTAGGACAGGATATAGTTTCCTGGAATATTATAAAAAAAAATATTTCTGAAAACTGTAGCCCTTAGTCCTCACCAAGTCACGTAGGAAACTTGAATTCTTGATGGACGTGAGCATTGTATGGGTCATGAGTAAGTCGTTTTGAGGCAGCATTTACTGTAGGAATCATTCTAAATCTTTTTGGTTAATCATGTTAGGCTGTTTGGGTTAATTAATTATTTATGGTTATTGCTGTTGCTATTGCTGTTGTTGTTATTACTGACGTTGATGATGATGTAGAGATTTATCATAATTATTCTATTGATTTTCTCATCGGAACGATAGGTGACATTGTGGAAAACAGAATACATTGAATATAGTGCATGGACAGAGAGAGAGAGAGAGAGAGAGATAAAGGGAGACAGGGTGTGTATGTACGTGTGCATATATGTGTATGTGTATGTGTGTGTGTGTGTGTGTGTGTGTGTGTGTGTGTGTGTGTGTGTGTGTGTGTGTGTGTGTGTTGTGTGTGAGTGTTCACTTTGGGCTCATTAGATGCACAGGGGGTTCTTCCATATATTTACACTGAATGTATAAAAACGGATCAAATCGTTTATATAGTCTGTTCATTATTCCCCAATGGCCACATATTCTGAAAGAAATTGTTATCTACAGTTTATGGACGATCCTTTAAACAATGTTTATCTTTTATTTATTTCTATTTTGAAGAATTAACGGCATCATTTACTTTTCAAAATCCTGTTTTTATCAATTTTTTTCTGTTTTGGTTTGAGTTGAATGTTGTCCAGACACTCTAACATCATACATGTGTTTTCCCCTGAAAACTTTCACAAACACACCCCCTGTAAATTCCACATTCATCCGATCTTTGGGTCTTTTGTCGACTCAAACTTTCCATGTATAAAAATCCACATGATTTATGAAGTTGAGTTGGTGCAAGAAGAATTAAAAAAAAAAAAAAAAGATGATGAACTGAAGGCATTTACATGTTTGGCAGATAAATGGCCCAATTATTCAGATTTTTTTTTTCATGATAACCTTTTCAGTTAAATTCAAAGGGGTAGCATAATAATACATGCTACTGGAGCTAAATTTGTTTAATCGATGTGCCGTACATAAAGATGCCAGGATTTAAGCTTTTTTTTTTTTTTTCGGTGCGACTGGGTTCATTGGTTTGTCCAAGTTCCCAAAGCAGCAGGTGATTTGTTAATGACTGTCATAATTTGCAAATGGCACTCTATAGATTATCCTTCTTTCTTCCTCTCCTATATTTATCCAACTTTTCATTCTCTCTATCATGATTTTTTCTCCCTCTTCCATTCATATCCGCACACACACACATACATACACTCAGTAATTTCGTTGTTCATCAAGTTGATGAAGACAATACACACTGACGGACCAGCACTTGAAATTAATTCTACTGACGGACTTTAAAACGCAACACTTGAAAATGATTTTATACATCAAGTGTTGCGTTTTTAAAGTCCGTCAGTATATTCTTGCATTTATGCAAATTACAATGTTCTGCCTATCTCCGCTTCTGTAGCCTGGTTATAAGAAGAACAGAGAAAGAAGTATCACACAATGTTAAAAAATGTCTGTAAATTTAGACCCATTTACAGTGAACTTACTATCAATTTACGGTCTAAGTTACTACAATAGTTTACCGTAATTTTACGGCATATATTAGGCATTTTTTGTTCCAAACTTTTGTCAATTTTTAACGTGATAACTAAAAACTAAAAAGCATTTCACAAGAAGACAACCTTTTGCTGTAATTATACGGCCTAACTCTGGCATTTTATGGAGCCAATGTTTTGCCGTATTTTCACACAAAATGTTTTACAGTGTATTATATCCATTTCCAGGACAAAACATTTCTAAAACACTTTGACATAGTTTGTTTCACTTTATTTAGATTACTTCTCCACCTATTTAGAATGTAATCTTCCAAAGACCTAATAGACAAGAAGACAAACTGCCTGATCAGTTCATTTTCTAAACACTACATTTTGTTCGAATTTTGTTTAAAATGAAACGATCACCAAACTAATTCTCGATTTTCTCCAAAACAAAGTTTTCAGAAATAGGCTGTTTTGTGCAAGTATGTATGTTTGGATTCAGGAAGACATTCAATAATATTATTGTCTTTACTGGTATTGACTGTAGTTATGCGCTTATTGCAGACAGAGGAAAGAAAACAGCAATACATATAGATCTAGATCTATTTATTAGCCTACGTCCAATTCAAGAATCGTCTTTTTGTGTTACTAATATAGTTGTGCAGGAAGTAGGCAAATAGAATAAAATAGACTAAAGCTGTTTTCCACTGATATCGACTATAAAAAGAAGTTGGTATTTAAAAAAAAAAAGATGTTTTTATTATCATGTTCATTTCGAGGACTAGGCTCTCTGGTTGTTATTGATTGCAAGAGACAAGAGGGTGTTGTCTACAGGGAATTTATTGTTGGTTGTAACTTGTAGAAAGAAGCTCATTGTAAGGAGGCAAAATAAATAAATGAATAATTACATAAATAAATAATAACATAAAATAAGATGGCTGGATGGATGAATGGATGGACAGATGGATGAATGGATGGATATATGGATGGATAGATGAATGTATGTATGAATGAATGAATAAATGGATGAATAGAATTGATGGACGGATGGATGTGGATGGATCTGGATTGATGTGGATTGAGATGAATGGATGGATGAATGGATGGATGGATGGATGGATGGGTGAATGGATGGATGGATGGATGGATGGATGGACGGACGGCTGGGTGGACAAATGGATGGATGGGTGGATAGATGAATAGATAAATGGATGGACTAATAGAAAGATATATGGATTACTGCTTGGATATTCATGTACTAATCGATCATATTCCCATCAACGGCGGATAACGAGAGAATAATGAAGATAGACCTCTTAAAGCAGAGAATAAATCAATACCTCATTTCTTAAGACGATAATATTCTACAGAATGATTACACGTTGTCTCATTCACCTCGTATCAGAAGGTTATCTAATTTTGTCCCAGCCTGGGGCAGCTAATCATTTTTGTACATCTTGACATTTATGTACTTCTAAGTTCAAAATATTGAACAAATCAAATGAAACTAGGTTATTATTACGCTAAATAGCTATCCCAAAGAAATTTTACTTTTTCACAATTCTAATTATGTTCATATGTTTTGCTTTAGCCCCAACGAGCTTATACTATTTATACTGGACTGCAGACCCATGACACCGCCTTAACAAAAAAAAACCCATGTGTTGCATGCCAACACTGGACGCCATGGCCCTGGAGCCGTTGCTATTTTGCTATGCTTGGCGTCCTTTACCACGCATAAAGTTAATCACTTTCTGATGTAGTAAATCTTTTCTTGTAAGCAAACTGATTATCATTATTATTATTATTATTATTATTTAATCGAGAGCTACAGCAAGGACAAAATACAACAGACTTGCCATCATGAGAAATGACTATTCATAAACACATGGTAATAAATAATAACAACGGCGTTATCTAGGTCTCTTGCCTCCACTGGCATGGCTCCACGCTCGGCACGTGTGACGTCGAGTCCGCACTCCAGTATGATGGTATAAGCTCCTTCTTTAGCCCCCACAACCCAGTATTACAAATATGATACAGGTGAAATTAGACTAAATGTAAATGACATTTTGAATATCTTAAATAAAGAAATACTATAATGTACTTTTCAATGGGAGATCGTTGTGCTCAGTCCTATTACTTCCCTTTCCCAGACAAAAGAGGGATTGAACAAGCAGTGTAAAGAGGAAAACAAATCACTTTTGCGCCCTTTGCTTGAAACATACACCATGGAAAATTAAAAAGAAAAAAAAATTATGATGAAAAGAGAATGGTTTCTTTTTATTGTTAAAATTTTATCAAATTTTTTGGCCATCAATCGTTCGAATGGTAAGCAGTGAATTTTTTTTTTTCCTCTTTAAACTGCTTGCTAAACACATCTTTCGCCTGGCAAAGGGAAGTAAAATTCTGATCAAAATGATCTCCCTTTACACAAATCCCTCTTTTAGGAAGGGCAGATAATCTAGGAAACGATTTCCCATTAGAAAGCAGAAAATATTTTTAAATAAACTAATACTAGCCACAATAAATTAAACAAAACAATTGCAACAATAAGCAAACAAACAAACAAATAAACAACAATTAAAAATAAAGAAGACTCGTGAGAACAGCAGTAACTGACACTTTTAAAATTTCGCATATTTAGAAATGGTGCTGTCGTCAGATGTTAGAATTATTCAGTATGGTCAATACATCTTGAAATTATTCAGTGTGGGCAACTACAATAGTCAAACAGCTGGTCAGAGGAGTAAAGGGGAACTGGGTGAAATTTTCAATTCAGGTGTAAAATGATAATTGAAAACAAAGAGCGAAAGGAAGGGCGGGGGGAGGGGGGGGGGGTAGCGGGATAAGTAATGAATACAATTTAAAAGAAGAGTAAAAATAGGTAATGAAAAAAACAACAACCAAAAACAATTATGAAACAAAAACAAACAAACAAACGAACAAACAACAGCAACAAACACCAGTACATTAAAAAAAAAAAAAGAAACGTTAAAGTCAAGCAAATAAACTTAAAGCCACTGTCAGTTACTGGTTGGAAAGCGGGAGTAAAAACTTTAAACGGCACTTACTGAACTTTTTAACAGCATTTAATAGAAAAGCGTTAAGTAAACATTTTTTAAAAGCATTAAGTAAACGGTTAAAAGCACACATTGTGAGCAATTACTAGGGCTTTAGAGAAGATTTAAAATTCACAAAGGGTAATACTTTGATGGCCATTGCGTATTTAAAATGTGACCATCAATGCTCGTTAAATGTGGAGGTTTTGTTTCTAAAAGCAAAATAGATACTTGTATGGAAATAGATACAGAAGTAAATGTATGAATAAAGGATTGAACGAACGACAAATTAATGAACGAACTTCCGAGAGAACTAGCGAGTAAATGAACGAACGGATGAATGAATAAAACAATAAATGAATAAACAGATGAATGATTGAATGAATAAATGAATAAAGGAATGGATGAATAAATAAATAAATAAACATGTAATAAATAAGTAAATAAATGATAATGAAATAATGGATGATAAATATAATTAAACAAGTAAATAATAAATCAAATAAATAAATGAATCATAAATTTATACTCACAAATACAAAATAATTGCCGTAAACCCAAAGAAATCTACTATCAAGTAGAGAAAAGAAGTTTATCGTCGGTCGTTCCCCAATGTAAAATCTTAGCTATACTCATTCCTGGTCCACATACTTAAATCCCGTCGTGTATCGTAGAGGAATACTAATACCCTTTTATAGCAAAATAACATTAACCTAAATGTCGTGGGCTTGGGATGTGCATCGCTGCCGTTAGAATGGGCGAGCAAGCAATGGAGGGAGCGGTAGGATGTGATAATAATCATTCAAAAAGGATAACATTAATAATATTAATAATATAAGGCGCTCCGGATATATTGTTCCAATCTTATCTTTTCTCGGTTGTTTTTAGTCACGTACTAATTAACTCCTTTTAGCAGTCTTTGCCTTGATGTCAGCCGCGATAGACCTGCCGATAAGATAATGATAAACTGCCCGATTTCTATTTTAAGAATTTCAAATTTAAGACAACTAATTTTCTAATTTAGGAA
Organism: Peronia verruculata; assembly: GCA_038406235.1. Classification (NCBI taxonomy): domain Eukaryota; kingdom Metazoa; phylum Mollusca; class Gastropoda; order Systellommatophora; family Onchidiidae; genus Peronia; species Peronia verruculata. The sequence goes on from JBCAUA010107546.1 coordinate 7,280, forward strand.
AAAAAAAAACCAAACTAATTTAATTGCCATTTTGTAAAGCTAAAAATCTAATGCTGGTGAAAACATTTGGTTTGTTCTAGCTTCATATAAGGTAATAAGTTATTTCTACATTTATTTTTTTGATTCCCCGATACGGAGTTTAAAAAAAAAAAAAAAATTGCAACATCAAAATTTGGTGCTCTCCATATGAGATGCGACACACGATGAAATCAGGCTCATAATATGGAGGTATTGGTAACACTGTGAAGGTTTTTCATTTCCCTTTCTGTGTGTGAAAAAAGATTTGTCCTGTCATAAGCCTAGAAGTTGGAATAATAGCCACTGTTGATGCAGGTGAAATTTGGTGAGAAAATGGCCAATCACTTTTGTTAACCCTTATGAATCCTTATCAGGCCATGCCATTAAATGACAATTTTTGGACAGTCACTTAATCTGTTTCAGCAAATATAACAGTGAAATGCATTTTTAGATCGTTATAGAAAGGTTCTGTGAAATCGAAAATTGGTTCACTGATGAAAGACACGTGATTTCTCAAGTCGCCTCAGTTTGACAACCATCTGATTTCATCGTGTCGGATCTCTTATTTTTTCTTCCTTTTCCACTGTTATATGCGTAGATTGGCGCTTTGAGTTAATAGCAGTCACGGCCTTGATCCTTGATATTTTCTGTAAAAAGAGATGATTACAAAGAACCAACTAGGTTCGACAATTTGGCTAAGTGATAGTAACGTACCCAATTTCCCCAATATCCAGTTCTATAATTATATTGTGTAATGCATCTTTCGGTTTATTTGATTAATTGCAGATAGACAGTTTTCGTACATTTCTATGAAATGATGATGATAATGATGGTGAGGAAGATGTTTCGAAGAAGAAGCAGCCAGATTATAAAATTTGGCAAGATTCATAAATTGATTTAAACTTATATATTACCAATTTTTCAAATTATGATTTCGTTTCTATTGATCTGTTTAGTTAATTGATCGTTGACAGTCTCTGTTTAATTTAGAATCTTATTTCTATAAAATGATGATGGAAAGGACTAGTGAGGGAAGAAAGACAACGGGATTATTCCTTCCACATTTCATTGTCGTTATCCTAGAAAAGAACTAGCTAGGTTCGAAAATTTGGAAACTTTTTTATTCTTTTTTCTTTCTTTTTTTTTTTTTCAATTTTACATTTATCCCTTTATGTAGTCTTGGATATTTCTAGTCTTTTTATCCAAATTTGAACAGGCCTGTCGGTTTGACAGTCTTTGTGTTTATTAAAGACAAATCTGCAAAGAAGAGTCAATCTGCCTTGAAAATTTGGCATTCACTTTTAACATCAAGATGAAATTGTTTATGTAATAATATGTTATTTGCTTTTTTAAAAAGTTTTTTAGTTAGTTACCGGTTGGACAGTCTTTTTCTATTTTATAAAAGGATGGAGGAAATGAAGATGATCATCATGAGAGAAATACTAACGATGAAATGTTTCCTTCAGAAGTCTAGTTATATAAACGCAGCTGTTTGCCTGAATGTCAATGATCGCACAGGTAGGCCGAGGACATGCAGACTGAGTTCACCCGTAATGACAAAATGATTGAAACGTTGAATTCATAAAAGTATCACTAAAAGGTCTGCAAAGTGCTGTGGTTCATGCTTCAGTAGCGATAAAGAGTGTTCTTTTTTTTCTTTCTCTCTCTCTCTCTCTCTCTCTCTCTCTCTCAAAGGAAAGAGACTGATTCAGACGAACAAACATACCACCCAACCAAGCCAAACGAGATAATGCACATACACACACACACAGACACACATACAGCATTTGCTTTTGAAATACCGAAGTTGAGAAATATTCAGAAACATTCAAGTGAGGAGACATAAAATGTACAGCCAGAGAACCTGATTCTAAAATTCTCTAGTAGGCATATTGCTTTTTTTTTTTTTTAACGCCACTTTACAGAGTAAATACAGCCCAACAAAGTTTTTTTTTTTTTTTTCGCGACAGGGTAAACTTTCCAGCCAAAAGAACAACTCCGATGGGCGTCGGCAGTGCCTTACAGTATGTTACTATCGGTTCTAGTAAAACTTTCTCATGCAACATAAGGCAAAGAGAAACAGGAAGGGCTCGGAGATAGAATCTGCATGATTTTTTCAGTGGCAAAACGGTTCCCTGGCTTCTTGGGTAGGGAGCCTCGGCATCTAGTCTTCTCGGATAAGGACGAATATATTTCGAAAGTCCCGCATGTACGTTACGTACTCTAAAGAACTCATGGTAGTTAAAGAAAATGGATCAAGAGCAGGCGCGGGCGCTGCTGTCCAGGCAAAATTCAAAAACTTTAAGTGTTTACCCGCATTTTTTTTTTTTTTTTACAAAATAGATGGCGGGCACCTCAAACGGAGATAATCTTACTTTCCTAGGATTGAAAATCCAGTAAGCAATAATAATAATAATAATAAAATAATAAGACAAACATCATTAGGCTACGGTCTAACATTTCAGTGTGCTCACGACTCAATATCAGAATGTGGGAGAATCAAATCAATGAAAACTTGGATTTGCGTTGGCCGGGGCACATAATTGCTCGATTCTACCAAACTTGAAACTTCTAAACTGATACAGGTTTCAGTTCTCACAGAGTGAAACTATGGATTAGATTGTAAGTACACATGTTTGTGTAAGTGATTACGTTTGTCTGTGTCTGTCTATCTGTCTCCCTGTCCGTCCACCCGTCTCTCTGTCTATTCATCCCGCTGTCGGTCCATCCATTCACCTACCTACCTACCTACCTACCTACCTACCTACCTACCTACCTACCTACCTACCTACCTACCTACCTACCTA
>JBCAUA010107557.1:0-10103 GCA_038406235.1 Peronia verruculata
CAGAGGATATACATACCAAATTTCATAACAATCTGTTCACAATTGTAAAAGTTATTTTAGAAAATGTGTTTTAAAATATTGTTTCGAGAAAATTAAAGAAACGGTCAAAAACGCTTATTAATGCTAAGAATATACGATAAATACCATTAAAGTTGCCCTGAATTGTATCCAGCAGCTTCATATTCTTGATGTACTCTTCCTGTGCCTTGTGAATCGCTTCCAGCTTGATCTTTTATCTTTTCGTCTCAATCCCTATTGCATTGTCCATACTCTTAGTCTTTATTTTTAACTTGGTGCAACAATGGTTCTTCCTCTCCCTTTCATCCCGTACATGCAGATCTATAGATCTGACTTGTGTCTGAGTGATTTGTTACTAGTTGTAGAGGTCATGAGATCTAGATCTAGTTTTCTTTGAAATGAAGACTGTGTGGGACTAGTGGTACCTGAATGTGAGACACTAGATCAACACAATGAGCTAGGAATAATGTGTTCGTTTGTTGTTCTTCACCGGTGTCTGCTACCCGTTTCCATTGCTGTGCTCTCGTTTACGTGAGAATGTCGATCCTACCGCTGTATTTAAGTCCTGCCATGATTGCTTACTTTCTCCAGAAACGAGATGAAAGGCTTACAAAAGGCTGGATGCCAAAAAACTATCACAAGTCTAGATTATTGTCCGTGTGCTACACACGACACGCGTGCCAGTTGCCTAGCGATCCTAAGCCACCATATTGCTAATTATATATTCCGACTAATCAGAAAATAGTACGGAGAAACCCGTGCCAATGAAAGTTTTTAGTGATCTCCGAGCTAGAATCGAAGCCGTCCGAAAGCTAACGAGGTCAGTAAAGTCGTTCAAAATCACGAAAACGTCATACATAGTCGGCTACAAATAAATTCTATATAAAAAGTTGAGAACTCTGATTGGCTGCAAAAAGAAGGCATATTTAGACAGGGGAAATCCTGACCTTTACAATGGTATGCTATGTTTCGGGTGAATCAAAGAAATGCAAGCTGTTTTGGGTGGTAGAAAAGCAGTGTTTTTATGGCGTTTTTCTACAATTTTGTGACAAAATGAGAGAAGTTATACATTTCAAAATCATTTTTAAAATGGTAAACGTCCAAAATCTGTAATTATCCTTGTTGTTTCATGATCTAAAGATGCTATAGAAGCCAAAACTGCCAAAAACCCAAAAACAGAAAAATGATCCAAATTTCATAAATCCAGCTGCCGTCCCCACCCTTAACTGGGAGAGCTGCTCTTATTCGCATAGACGTCTTTTTCACTAACGCTAATGATCGACATCTTATCAGACAAGATAGTGGTCAGACTGGTTCCGTATTTTTTCAGTCCGTCCAAGAGTTTTTCCGCCTAGAAGAACGCTTTTGTTGTTGTCGTTGTTTGACTCGGAGACTCCTGTAGCCTATTGGGTATGTCATGTTGGGAGTGTGGAACCACTTCTCAATCTCATTCTTACGAGCTGATCCTCATACTCGTCTGTGTGAACATAGCGACTGTTTCTCAAACCTATTTTGATCTCACCCATAACATATGCCTCCTTATTTGACTAGCATGATTTCTTTAGAAGCCTCATCCATTTTTCCCGAAGGACACATGATTGTATCTAATAGATAGTGGTAATCTAGAACTATTGGGACCATGCGGTTTACTGATTCAATAACTACAGCAATCATGTGCTAAGAACGTCCAAGAGATCGTTCCTTGCCCTTGACGGAAGCAAGCTGTTTCCAGTTCTTGTTTTGATCAGACTAATTCATGTAGTTGATATTAGACTTAACCTAAATCAACAGAGCATAAATATTGAGTCTGCCAGGAGGTTTTTTACTGTTTGAAAGTAAGGAATTTCACCAATTCTGAGTCTGGTCTCCTTCGTGTGTCACAACATCCCACTATTATTTTTATTATTGGCTAAAATCACTGGGAAATCTGATTTGCAGCAACAACTTGTTCCAGCCCTGATTGGAAGGGCGTCTCAAGGCACGAAGGACTGGAACTAGTGGCGGTGGATTGTGTAAACATATAGTTAAGATAACACACTTTGAATGTGCTGCAGTATTCGGACTTCAGATGCCAAGGACAGCTTAGCAATGAAGAGTTCTAATTAAATGTAATTTAGGAGGGGGGGGCGGGGACTTACGTTCATTGATTCTATTTTGACTCTTACATACCAATATGAGAACACTACTGCTTAATGTCAGATACCAGACATGACATATTGTGTCATCTTGTTGGTCTTGTGAAGATACCAAAATCTTGAGTGGGGCAACTCAAACAGTTATTTTGACCAGATCTTGTGAATAAGATCAGACTACTCATGGGCAGCAGGATTTAAAAAAAACAAACAAACAAACAAACAAAGAAAGAAACAAACAAAAAGTGGTATATCATGATGATGGATGCATACCAAACACTATACACACCAATAGCTGGACAGGGCAGAGCAGAAACTATTAACACACATCATGCACTGTAGGCCCACCAATACAGGCCTTAGCAATGGTAGGTAGCATAGATATAGTTCATAAGGTCACACTGTTTAGGTCAGTGGTTCCCAACATTATTCCACTCCTGAGCCTTTCCCCAATAGCCAGAAACCATTGCAACCTCATACTATCTGCAGCTTGATTTACATTTTATTTTCTGTGACCGAGAGGGAGAGAAACATCTAACAAAAACTTTATCCAAGAACCCGGTAACTATTTGTTAGCAAACAAAATTATAAAATCGATCCAACCTTAATTCACAATTTTATCCCAGGCATCTTCCAGCACATTAATTTAATTCAATTCATTGTGTATGAAATCATCGCCTTTTGTCAGAGCAACGAAAAACTGGATAATTAAACCAAATACTCACACACTGAATCAAATTCAACTTTTCCAGACGGCGCTCTATGGCTCTCATATCCCGCAAAACTACACCTCTCATTGCCTTGGGTATTCCTTCCTGGGACAATAAAATAACAGGCAGTGACCAAGCACTGTTTAATGTTTAATGAGCCACAATACTCTACTGAACTAGAAAATGGTCTAAAGCACAATATTAAATGTGATAAATGTGTTGTAACTGACAGAGACAACGTTTAGTACCTCAATGATTAGAACAAATCAACATACATAACAGACTTTTTTCTTTTTCAACAAGAGTTTAAGAGCAAAGTTTTTCTTGCAGCAGAATTTGATCTTACTACTAAGACTTTGACCATGGATAAAAGAGATAAACAGCCAGGTAGCTTTAGAATGGGTGGGCAGTCGAATTATCTTGCCAGTGACTAGATGCCCATAAACACCTTTCACCTCTCAAGATGACATCAAGATCTGTGCTAAACATTCTCAGAATAGTTGAAAATTTTGACAAAGTGATTTAACATGAATTGAACGACCTAAGAATTTTTAGAAATAACCACACACAATAAAATACACACACAAAATCACGATGGCTAGGTGAGCTAATAAAATTGGATTTATAACTAAATCTCTGGCTCGATCAGTCCGTAAGGTATGACAGATTTTTTAAAAATACTTTTTTTTTCAAAGTGGAACTGAATGAGTGTCAGATTACACATCTCACTCCCTGAAAACAAATATTCAAATATGGACAAAAATACATCCTCACCTTATCCCTTTCCTACACATGCATCCATTCATTCACACCCACATCAGCCTACCTACCTACTTATCTATCTACCTACCTACTTTCTTCTTACCTACCTACCTACTTTCTTACCTACCTACCTACTTACTTCCCTACCTACCTACCTACCCACCTACCTACCTACCTACTTACCTACCTACCTACCTACCCACCTGCCTACCTACCTACCTACCTCCCTACCTACCTAGTGCATGCTTACCTACCTATATACATACATAGCACACCTACGTGCGTACAATATGTATATTTGTATATCACTTTACAATTGTAATTCCAAAATGCCAGTTACAATAATCATGTGCTCATGTACTACATGTATAATACTAATATCACAACAGAGTTCAGCAATGTCTCATGAAAGAAATACTTATTAATTGAGATGGATAGATCATGTAAACATTTACTTGTAAAACTCAGTCGTATAGAGTATTATATCAACAAAGTGTTGACTGCATCTCATTTTCAAGATGCATACGAAAAGCCCGATCATTACACCTATGCTAAACTGCTAAAAACGTTCGTGCACAACTAATGTACTCCCAATTTTCTAAGGCCACTGGCAAGTCTGCAATACACGTTCAATGTACCTTTCGATGATGACTCAATAACCCTGATAAATGTGAACATATTTGCTACTCAATTTCCTGATAAATATGAAAATATTTGCTGAACCTGTTCTAAATACTTTTGCCATACGTGTCCATCGAATGTCATTTGACAGTATTAGAAAATATGACATTCAGATATATTGGTCTCTTCAGATTTGATGAAGGCTCAGAACAGAGACTGTGGCAAGGACCCCATTAAGAACCCAGTAAGAGTAACTGAGCTAAGAAAACCTGGCCTGTATGGAATGACAAGAACATCAGTTTTTGATCAGAGATCTACCATATCAGATCTTCTCATTTGTCATGTCAGCCTTCCTCTATGTGGATAAAACCTGGACTTTCAATGTCGATATTACAAAGCAAAGCAGGATTCTTACAATTCTGTAGAAAAGGTCCATATAAGGATCCATGAATTTACAGGAATTTCTAATGTTAAGGAAACGAGAGTTGAAATGATAATTGGCCATGGCTCGTTCGTCAGATCATGCTATCATTATGCAAGGCTCTGTAAGAGGCGGGCACAGCCAAGGGTAACAAAAGAGCAGACGGGAAGACGATGTTCAGAATGGACAGGAATGAGATTGGCTGAATGGTAGAGGAAGAGGTCACTTAGCAATAGAGGTTGGAGGAGGTTGATGGCCTTCAGTTTTATAATTATGGCATCCTTTCGATATCGGCAGACTAATTCAGGGATTAGGTCGTGTGGGTAAAGGACCAATATTTGTAAAAATTCACACACACACACACACACACTCACAGAGCAAACATTTCTATTAAGACCAGAAATGATTACGATAGCACTGCATATCTTGTCAATTGTTCTAGTGAACATTTGGCAATTCTCTTGTATAAAAAATAAATGTGGAACAGAGAGAGTTGACAGTTAACAAATGAGATAACATTGCCTCAGTCATCAAACATTCTGAACTGACTTGGGGGAGGGGAAGGGGGGCACAATCCAGAGCCTGTGGAGTTATAGAGAAATGCAGTAAAAAAAAAAAAAATCCTGTGCAAAGTTGATATAATTTTTGAGATCCCATTCAAGAATGATACAGATTAACAAGAATTTTTTTTTTATTTCTTTGTGAGAGCAAAGTTGTTCTGGCTGGTGCTGTTTCATGTGATGATATCTGGTTGTTAAGATTTGATGGTCTAAGAATTAATTGCCGTCTGTTATAGCGTAAATCTGTCAAAAGTGAAAGCGATTACAGGGTGATGTGCCTTGGAAATCTGGCCGTAATACCGTTCTCTTCATGCACTTTGTTGACTCAATCTATTTTTTGTTCTGTCAAATTCCTCTTTACCACCAACAGTTTAGTGCAATACATTATAATACGTCTAAATATGTCCTATTTACAACAGTAGAATGAATTCTCTTACTAAATCCATACAACTCCCCTAACCTTTGTTTAAACTGTCTCACAGTGTCCATATGATGTTTGCTTTAATGTGTCCAGTTTCTACCCACTACTGCACTGGTTGTCCCTGCCTATTGTACAATAAGGTCTTAAACTGTGATCGCCTATATCAAACCAATATAGCCTGGTTTGTTTGTTAGTTAATAAAAAACGAGTTGATACCTGCTTTTGTGAAGACATGGTGACCTAGGATTTTGCGAAGTTTCTATCATACATTATTTTGATGTTATCATCAGAGTTTTTCTGCATTTGGGAATACATTTTCATCGCTCATTCTATTGATAGACCTGGACAAATGGATATACATGTACTTGTGACTTGAGCTCTGAGACAATATACGTCCTATATACGTCCTTCAACCTCCTTGTGGAGATTATCTTGAAAAGACAATATAGCTTAGAATTGGAATGGAACTCCTCCATCTTTTTTTTTTTTTCATTCTATTACTTTCTATTCTTATTCATATGTGATCCTCAAATAGCTCAAAAACAAATACATGTACATGCACTCTTTACTAGCCTATAAACAAAAGAACATACCAATGTTTTCAAACAAATAAACAGACAACACATATTACCATGATTGAGTATTAGCTTATTATATGTTTATGAACAAATATTAAGGACTTTAGGCTGGTGGTACACCACTGCTCTGTGAACCATCTCTGTCGTTAGGGCGTGTATTTTGTTCCAAAGAAAACTCCCATCTTCTTTTTTTTAACTTCTCCTCTCATTTATTAGAGGTTTATTCATCTTATATACTGACGGACTTTAAAAACGCAAAACGTGAAAATGATTCTATATATCAAGTGCTGCGTTTTCAAAGTCCACCATTATATAAGTTTTAAGAAACAGATAGAGCACACGATGTATTTTTTTTTAACTTGCCAAAATCAAAATAGTCTTAGAGATATGCACTATTTTCGTCAGAACTTAGAAAAATATTGGATACACAAGTCAAGGTGAGGTATCAAGCAAAATGTGCTTAACCTCATCTGATATTATCACTGATGTTTGCAAAATAACTATGTTATTCTGAACCAAGGAGGAGTAATGTATAATATTTAGACCACCCTTCAAGAGAGATACAGGTAACAGTTTAAATCAAAGCACTATTAATGAAATCGCACCACCTCTTTACTGTCCTTTACACAATTAAATATATTACTCACGTCATGCGTTATCCGCTGGCCCAACACCCTTCCTTCTTCAGCATATTTCAGCACAGTCTCCATGCCTGTATTAAAAATATGCTGCTGTTTCTCTGGGTCTGTTTCCTGCAAAAATAGACACCAACAAGCAGTAATATAAACTATGTTCAATGTATAAATGATGTCATAATAGCAAGCTGAAGAGGACAATATTCAAATTTTCTTTTCAGACAACAGTTCAACAGCAAAACCCCCTCTTGCATAAGAATTTGATCTTAAGATTTGATTATGAAATAGGATGACGACTGAAAAAGAAACAATTAGGTAAAGCTGTAGCTATCACAATGAATGTTTCTGGCATTTCAGCTTATCAGTGACGACAATTATTTATTCTGCCCATTAACATGTCTGCCTCCAGAAGACAGCAACATTTCTGATCCCCACATAAGATCAACTCGTGTGCAAAAGCTAAGATAACTGACTAATAGAAGAAAGCTCATCATTTAGACAGCTTAAAATTATTGCACATAGAGCCCCTCAAGAACCTGAAAGTTCCCTCGTGGGAGCCCATATAATGATTGGGAGGGGGGAGGAAGGAAGCAAAATTCGAGAAAAGATACGCCCAGAAAGCCAAAATACGGCAACAAGAGATACAGAAGTCACGGAGAGAGGGCTAATGTGTAAAAGAGGGCTTTTCGAGACTGAAGGTCTTTCATTAAAGCTTTCGATAGAAAAAAAAATTTAAGCGTGTTTTTCTCAAAATTCGTTTTTTTTTTATTTTTTTATTTGACATTTTATTGCTATCCCCTTTTTTGTTTCGAAACTGATTCAAAACAAATTTCGTGCGTGTCATTTTCACCACAAAAGCACAAAGACGCACGTGTACGTGTTAAATTCAGGTGGTAAGTTTTAGAAAAAATCGGTTTTTAGTTTGAGAAAATGGCGAAATTTAAATTGTCACTACACAGCATTACAATTTTCAAAAATTTGTAGAAAATTTGTATTGAAATAGAAAAGGCTGAAAATATGTAACGTTTTAGATATTATGTCAAACAATATGTTTACCAAGTTTTATCAAGTTTTGTTGAAACTGTGAGAACTAGAAAGATTTTAAAGTCAGTCAATTTGGGGGCGCCAAGATGGCGGCGTTTCCATGGCAACTGCGTCAAAAAGCCGATTTTTTTTTTTTCACTTTTATCCTCCAATTTGAACATGCTGAATTCGGTGGAAAAAGTTACAATAGCCTATCTTTAATACAATATTAAAAAAAAAAAAAAAATCACCCCCAGGAAGATTTTATTTAGGCGTCGCTGTGGAGCACGACGAGTCCCGTTTGCCTACCCGATCCTTATCCTTTCCTATCAGACTGAGTAAATCCGACGATCTCTCAGCGCCAGCTTATATTACAGTGGCTACTGTCAACAGAGTACGCTGGGAACGGTGGCTCCTTAGTTCTTTTGTTTCAGATCACCCATGGTTTCTTTTCTCTTTTCTTCCTTTTCATGTTCCCGTCTTAACTCTTTCGACTGATTCACCAATGAGCATAAGGCCTAATGTGTGGTAAATTCCAGTTGGTTTTCTTTTAGTCCTATTTTCGCATTATTTATTATCAATTTATTATATATGTATTTCTTCACTCTGCAGTTAGGACAATTGCCCACTATTATTATTTGGAGAGCATTCGTTCGTTCGTTATTTGGTTCGGGCCTTTCAACCATTATTTAGGTTATCTCGGCCTTTATTGGATCATGTCAGGTGGTGTCAAAGTTGGCAGTCCCTTCGTGTTGTGTGTAGTGTTGTCCTCGTCGGCTTGTTTCCGTTTTCTCTGCTGGCTGTTCTTTCTCTTGATGGCTGGCAAAGCCCAGGCGTTTTCTTACTTACGATACCAAATAAAATATATCCCAAACAATAAAAGCTGGGCTCTCTGGCCTTTAATCTTTAACTCCAAATTGTAGTCCGCCTTTCCCAGATCCACTTCTAATAAAGTTTAAATTGATTGACAGTCTGTCACTCAGAAGGATTCTAGTCATAAATTTCCTACCCATGCATAGTCCAGTCTAGTCCCTGACTTCGAATACCGATTTTCTATTCAAACGAGGCCGGAAGCTGCTCAATGTGTCGGGTCTGTTTAACACTATGTCTACTGGCCCCAGACAAGAGGGGATTTAACTATATTACGTCATGTCATTGATGTCAGACAGGGAAACAATAATGGACATTGATGAATTAAGTGTCAGCAGATAGATGTTATATTGTACAGAGCCATGCTTTCTGTGGTAATACAATCTATTTACAGCACAAGACTAAATAGGCACCAAGAGAGCTAACAAATTTAATTCAAATCAATTTGAGTGAAATCACATCATCTTTTTACCTGCCAAACATGCTCCATTGCAAAATTAAATGTTTCTTACTCACATCTCTTAGCTTATTGATTAGTTCATGCAGACCATCCTCACATTTTTTGGACAACTGCTGCAACAACTGTAAAAATCGGTGTTGCTCCTGAAAAAAAAAAACAAACAAACAAACAGCAGGCAGTGAGACAAACTGTGTTCAACATATAACCAGTCACAGTAGAATATCCATAGTTTAGTAAATATGAAATGTTCAGGACATAAAAATATGTCAGGTATTGTGACTGCCATTATTGTGGCACATTCGATAGTTCTGACCCCGTACATCACAAATTGTTTTCACTATTTATTTTCCACATTTTTAAAGCAACATTTTTCTTGCAACAGGATTTGACTTTGAGATAGGATTATCAACTTAAGTAGAGTTGAAATGCACGTACGCGTGACTTTGTTAAAGTTAGATGCAAACATACAGCATATCGTTGAGCGAGAATTAAAGAGCAAAGAAACTTTACTACAGAGTTAAAACTAAAAGTAAACTATTTTATGTCAGATGTATGGAACCATTGGCAAAATGAAATAACTAAGTGTATGTAGCAGAGATAAACCATTCATTTGAAGTGGGTGGGGCGGAGGGTTAGGCCTATCTCATCCATGACTAAAGTTAATTTTTCTTATTAACATCGCTGTTCTCAAGACACGAGCGAACACCTTTACACAATACATGGCAAGCATTTTCAGACCACCCCAGAAGCAAAAACGAACTTACTGAAATCAATATTTAGATGGATTATTTGAACATCTTGTGAAAAGTCTTAGAAATAAATTAAATACGTCAAACAGAATGCCCTCTTCTTGGTGAGTAAATAAAATGTGTTTCTGATTGTAGCTCAGTTT
>JBCAUA010107568.1:0-10103 GCA_038406235.1 Peronia verruculata
CCTCCCCCCTTCATCCAAACAACAATACCCCCCCCCCCTCGCGGTTCTTTTTCTTTCTTTCCTTTTTTTTCTTTCTTTCTTTCTTTCTTTTTTTTTTTCCAAGAGCCCGTTTTTAATTTTTTTTTCTTGTCTGCTTCCCAAGAGTTGCCGTGCAACTTTTTTTTTTTTTTTCTAATTTTGTTTCTTTTTATTTTTGGAGTGCTAGCAATTATTTGTTTTTAAATCTAATCTGGCATGTAAACTGTGTTCTTTTTTAGTTTTGAATGTTTTTATTTATTTTTTAATGTTCGTTTCTTTGTTTATGTTCGTTTTTTTTTCCCGTGTATTTTTCGTCTTTTTCTTTCAAAGAATAACAAAGGACTCTACCATTTTCTTTTCTTTCTTTCTTTCTTTTTTTTTTTTTATTTTAGTTACAGTTTATCGCAAACTTTTTCTTTCCATAAATTAATCTAGAAAAGAGCAACACATCAACATGGAGACTTTCATAGCAGTTGACCCGAGATGTTTTATTTGTTTACTTTTTATTAGCTCCACAGTCAAGGATCAAACGAGGGTGTAAAAGTTAAAACCGGCGAGGTTCTGCAGAATCACCAGCGAGGAGTTACCCAACTGTATCTGTAATTATACCTTATTATTATTTTTTTTTCTTTGAGTTAACTGTATTATTGATAAGTCACTCAATATCTTAATTTCAAAGGGTATGATTTCTGGATATGGATCATTGTATCATTCGATTTCTGCAATTCACGGGGAAGTATATTATAATAATATACGACTTACAGGGCAAATAACGATTCATTCATTCATTCATTCATTCATTCATTCATTTCATTCATTCATTTAATCATAAATTATTCGTTCATTCATTCATTCATTCATTCATTCATTTTTTTTTTTTGTACACTGACTCATTCATTCATCAATGCACTTCATCTGTGCATTCATTCTTCTCATCATTCAATCATTCATCTATTTATCGTCATAAGTAGTAGCCTTTTTCTGCCAATCAATGATAAATCCGAAATCCATCTTTCCATTTAATTTTTTTTTCCCTAAACATCTCCACTTATGTGGGCATCGTTATTTCCCAAATTGCCCACTTGCCTAACCTACTTCTCTCCGTGATCACAGCTGCTTAACTAAAACAGAAACAGAAAAAACCTTCGAAAATGAACCGTATAATTCCATCTACTAACTGGCATTAAAGGAGGCTCTTTGAGTATACTAAAAAAAAAAAGGGGGAGGGGCTAAGAAGAAGAGGAAAAAAAAAAAAAAAACACTTAAGAAAATAGTAGGGTAGCCGCCCCCTGAGTTGATGACCTTGATAATGAGGGGCTCGTTCTTCGCTGACGGGGCTGCTCACAATTCGTCTATCCACGCACTCCCTCCTCAAGCTTTTTTACTCATTAGGTAGGTCGGTTTGCGCGATGGTGGACGGCTTATAGAGTCGGGGAAGAAAAGTGAACATACCGCCAACACGTACATTCAGAAGCGGGGGAGCTGTTGAGCGCTGTGAAAAGTAAGGGCACTCACGGCTCCAACAACAAACAGGCGACGAATGAAAACATCCTTTATCGCTCCATTTAGCGTGGCAGCTGAAGAGAGAAGGCCCACGTATAATCTACTTCTTTGCGCGTTTCTTGTATTTCCGCTGTAAGTCTGTTTAGAGGTGGTGATGGTGACTAAGGATGGTAGTACTAGAATGGTAGTCAGAAATGATGAATGGGGTAGACAGGGTGACAGATTTTAGAATTGGCCGTAGATGATATGATAAACCAGGAAACTTTAAAGAGCAACCGATTCATATATAGAACGAATGGTCCCAAGTAATGGTTTAGTATTAAGCGATGCACTACGATTGGATAATTTTCTGATTGTAGATACGTTAAGAAGTTTTGTTTTGGTTTGTTTGTTCATTTTTTTGTTGTTGTTTGTTTGTTTGATTGTTCTTGTTGTTGTTGTTGTTTTCGTGTATCTTTGTGATAATGTAGGGAGATTTATTCACCTTTTTATTCCCCATTAAATGAAAATTTACCTGATATTTATATGTGGATATTATATTAGCGGATTAACATTGTCATCGTTATTATTCTGTAGCGGTATGTGTGGTTTATTTGATTTATTATTCTATTATGCTTTGTTTTGAAAAGGACACTCTTATTTTAACGATACAATAAATAAATAAATAAATAAATAAATAAATAAATAAATAAATAAATAAATAATTTTTAAAAAAAAATCCAACGCTCTTTCACTGGATAAAGTGAAATGGTAATGATCGTGCTTTCAAAACTTGGTAAACCGCTTATCGATCACCACCACCTTCAAAGTTTGAGAATCCTTCGGGCTCTGTGTACGCTAGCGTGAGTATTATTTCCCTTTCTCTCCAGTCTTTAGGGAAATGAAAAACCGACGGTCTCTGTGTTCAAAGCGACTCGATCTTTTCTCTAAAAATATTTGCCATGTAAGTAACTGGGTTAGATGAACATGATTGCCTCTGCTCCTCTCAATTTCTTTCACCAATCAGGGACTGTAATCTCGTTATCTGAATAATCCGGTATAAGAAAACATCCAGTGGAAAGATTATAAGTAAATCTCGGAATCCTAAGGGAATACCTATGATGTTAATAAGATTAAATTGTGATTGTTTCGTACGTTCATATAAAGCTGAAGAGAGTTTTTGCCGGTGTAGGCAGAAAACATGAGGATATCTTATCTAACAAGACATATCTCTGAAAAGATGAAAAAGAAATGAGACATTAATCAATCAGATGAAGCTCGATTAGAGGATAGGCAAATAAGGTTATAAAGCAAGCTAATTTTGACAAGCAGTTTAGTTTTCGTTTGTTTCTTATGTTGTTGTTATTGCCAAAGTTTATCAAGAGAGAGTAGTTGTCGTGTCTGGGGTGATTTAGCAACATTAACAACAACAAGGATACAGAAGATAGCAAAATAAAAGCGAAATCCTATCGTGACAGTCTTCACTTTTTTCATTGTGAGAAGGTCGTGCAGGTACATTTGATTAGAATGACCCACTATTCACCGTCAGTATTTTCGAAATGAGGGAAAAAGATAGAGAAAGGGGGAGGGGAATATTGAACTAGATATGCCGCTCTAGTATCATCTCGATCTCGGCTTTTGCTGGATCTCTCTAGAGCTCTCATTTTATGAGTCATTAAAGCCTTTAATTAGCGGAGTCATCGAATTAATTGCTGTGAGAGAGTCTGTCAGTGAGCTGGGTGATCACCTCAAAACGAAGATGAGCGCTTCGCCTCAAAACCATCTTTAGAGACAAAAGTATTCAGGGGAAGGAGAGAGGGTTTTTTGATAAAATTTCAATCTGTGATATCTTATTCTATTCCCTCCCATTTCTCCACACTCAAAGATAAGACAGCTTGATTTTACTTTGTTCTTACTCTTGTGAAATGTCAAGTGGGTCATACACTGAAGGCGATTTGAAACGCAATCGTTGTCTCGCATCCGCCAAACTTTCTGCCTACAGAGGAATTATTTGATCTTGATTGCGTTAGCAAAGATGTGCACTTAGCATTGTCTCGTTATATCAGTCCTCTAAAAGCCGGAAAAGTGTGGATATCCGTCATTAGATTTACCTGGCCTAAATCGCGGTCATTAAAAACATGGAGTATTTTTTTGTTTTTTTTTAAAACTAGAGTTGACGGAGGAGTAAAAGGTTTCAAATTTGTCACAGGAATATGATTATTGCAAAATGCAGTCTATGATAGTGACCTTATTTGCAAGCCCGGGATTAGGAGAAATAAAAACATCAAAAGTAAAGGCTGCACGAAAATCATGCTCCAAGGAGAACTCTGTTAACAATTCACTCTTCTTTCTGCCCCTGTGGATTCTGACAGTATTTTTAAAACTCAAAAGTCCTTGACACTTAACATCACCTCCCAAGGGGCCCCGGGGTTTATAAGTAGGCTCTCTGCTCCCACCTGCAGGTGGTGTAAGCCGCCATCGATAGGGTGTCTCCCATGGACTGCCATCCTCGACATTCCAGGGGAGACATCTCTTCTCTCTCTCTCTCTCTCTCTCTCTCTCTCTCTCCCTCTCTCTCTCTCTCCCTCCTTGTATTTTCCGATTTGAACTTTTAGGTAGTGTACAAATTGCATTATTTATTCATTTCATATTCATTTGTTTATTTTAGATATTTATTTACCCGTTGACGTGCACAAATGTCTTCAAAAGCCTCACATTTAGTGCAAATTTAGAAAGAGGACATCGATAGCAATAAAGAAAAGACTAGAGAGACAGAAGAAATCGCTGAATTTCTCCACAGTTTCGGAATGAAAACAATCCAGAGCCAGGTCTATCTATGATTGTGATGTAGGCTACAAACATATTAAGCCAATTTGCACCACGCGAGTAGCGCATTGCATCACTAAAGACGTGCTATCAACAGTAACTGGCGGGAAAAATGGAAACAGATAAGCATCAAGGGATGCATTGCTGGTGGCACACACGGAAACCCGCAAACACTGATGGTTAACTATAGGATTTTTTTTCCCCGAGCTACGGTAGTTCAAAGGCCTGCTACAGGAAGGAAAAAGGAAAAACCAACATGGTTTTGTTAAAGAAAAGCACACAAACACACATACACACACACAAATACACACACACAGTGCAAGGGAGGTTTTGATACGATTCCAGACATAGGAAGTTCTTTTCCTCTTCCTCCCATTATCTCAAGTCCTCAGTTTTACATGTGTTGACCACATGAACAGAATATCCACACAGAATACCTAATGTACATATTCCCCGACCCTCCTCCATTTGATCTGAAAATGTCTCTGAAGAAACGGAAGTGTAGAAGAACGTGCTGGTCAAAACCAGGGAGGCCACCCCCGTTGTTTTTAGCCTGAGAACCTTGGCTTTTCTGACTTGCGTTTGCCTTTCTGCTATGGTTTTCATTGGAATTCATTCCTATTTTTACTCCCAGTTTCACTCTTATTAATAGCAAAGTACTTTTATTACTACCATTTCTATATTACCATTACTACTATCATTACTACTATTACTACTACTACTTTTGGTACTACTACTACTACCACTCCTGCTATGATTACACCACACTGCTATGACTATTACTACTATTACTACTACTACTACTACTACTACTCTAGTACTATTTCTATTACCACTACCATTACTTGCATGTATTGCAACTACTGCTACAACTATTTCTTCTGCTATTATTACTCTATTTTTACTGCTACACGCCACTGGTGCTGGTCCAGTGTTCAAATGTAACCTATACAAAAGAATCCAGCTGTTGGAAGTACACCCAGAGGCCTTTCAAATCAAAGACAATCAAAATAAATACTTCGGTCACACGAATACCACATGGATCAAAAAGAAGAAAAAAGTAATACTGACCTTGACAACACAAACAAGTAACGCGGGCTCCTGGTCTATTGTATGATAATTCAGCACCGTTGTGTATTTTTGAACGACTCTTTTACGAGACCTATCGCACTATCTCCTGTGAGCAGATAATTTGTCACTTCGGAGCTGTCAAGTACAGGAAGTATGCCTGTTGAGATAAGTGACTCTCTGTGTAGAATAATTCTTTTCTCATTCTTCCCAGCTTGACGAAAATGGCAGTTTTATAGGTCCGGTTATCACTAGCAATGAGCACTGTTTGGATAAATCAAAGGGCAGACAACACCAGGTACAATATATGGCTAGAGGGAGAGGTTTGATCTTTGAACATTAGGTCTCGTGTGCCACTACTACTGTTGATAAATTTACACGAACTTCTATTGTTTTTAAGGAATTCTCAACCCAGACACCACACCATTCATTACTTTGAATGATGCAACCTAACTTCACCAGTCTCTTGGATTATGCAAAAATTGTAACAATCTGGAATCAAACGACCCTAATTATAACATCTTGCGATAAAATGACATGTCTAAATTGAGTTTTTAAAATGGGGGGAAAAAATAAACGCCTGAAAGAAAAAAAAAAAAGAAACCCAGGAAAAATGACCCCTGATTGTGGCAATCCTAGCCCAGATGTTGGGGGAAAATGTGGGTATTTACATAATGAAATATAATCAGATGTTGTTTGGTTCTCTTACCGCTTGACACCGTCCTATCTACATATCCGGTCTCAAAAATCTTGCATGGCTATGCAAGACAAACTATCAAAATTCTTCTCTATGATCAAAAGACTTGGAGCGGGTCCAGGCATCAGCTTTAATGTTGACAGTATGGGCACCTGGAGGGACGAATTAGCCTAATTAAAGTATAACGGGCTCTCGCCGATGGCGTCCCCTCGTGCAACCTGATCCCCTCTAGATTTCAAGAGGGGTTATAGAATATTTTATTGAGTGCACCCACAAGCCCTGTGTTGTTAGACCCCTAGATCTATGTGCGCTGGCAGGGAGAAGACAAGGATGATTGTCACGCGTGCATATCTTTTTTCTTATTTTATATGAAGATCGCAGGAGAGCAAAAGCTAATTCCGCTATATCGAATGGGTGTGAAAGGTCACGATATGGCGCTATATGCGAAACAAACACAACAGAACGCACAGACCTACCCAGATGAGAGAGTTCTATGGGCAGGAAGGATATTTGCTCAGATCAAACACTTGTATTTGCTGGTGTTTTATGATTCACACCTGATTAAAACGGCATACACACCTCCCTTCAAACCTGCCCACACCTCTTTTTCGCTCTCTTTCTTTCTCTCCCCATTCTCTTTCTCTCATTTTGTTTGTTTGTTTGTTTGTTTTGTTTTCTAGCTCTCCTCGCACTTTTTTTTTGTCTTGAATGAATTCATGTCACTTTCTGTCTCACAATTATTAGTTCGTGTTATGACCACCGTCTTGCATCAGTGACGAGCATGAACTGCTATCTACTCCGCAAAAACTCATAATTCATAGGGCCCTTAAAAATAACAACACCTGGCGGAAATTTAGCCTCGAGATTGAAGTAGCGTCGGAAAGGCTACACTTATTATATTATGAGTTTGTTTGTTGTTTTTTTTTTCTCCCACTCAACCGCTAGTTCTTTACACTTTATAAACTTCCAGCGGATTATCATTCGGTTCTTTCCGTATGACACGGGTATTCTCTAGCATTGAAAACCAGCTGGCTGTTTCACATACGCCTTACAGCTTACAAAGGATTAGAATCTCTCCCCATTCACCCTCCCTCGACCGCCTCCTTTACCAACCCTCCAAAAAACACAGAGGCTTGAACAGGAAAGAGTGTTTTACTGGCGCACCAAAGATGAGGAGCTTCCATCAGGGTACAAGAGCCAAATTCAATGCATTGAATACCGGAGCGAACAAGTTTATTTGCCTGGATTCCGTTTGATGTAGGTTTTGATTATGCCAGCCCGCTGACCTTCGATGTTTGCTGTTATTTCCCTCCTCGTTTGCGTGTTCTCCGCACTAGATGTACGGGGAGGTGCTGAAGGTAAGGGAGGCATGGAGCAGGCAAGAGAAGATAGCATAAAGAGAAAACGAGAGGGAGAGGAAGAATGTGTCAAGACGACTATGAAACAAGAGACCGATAAGGCAAAAAAGACGAAAGAGATTGAGAGATTTAGCACGACCACTTACAGACTGCAGATTGGTCTATTACTTTGAGTAAGTACGCATGAAAAATTCTCAGGTTATGGAGAGGTAAAGGAACTGAGCTAAGATGACACGCATAATCAAAGTAGGAAAACCGATAGGGCCAGAAACCAGAAACATGAGAAACGCTGGATGGAGTATAGCGGCTTGAGGTTCCCATACGACAGCGGAAAATGGCTTTGAGGAGCAATGTTAAATGTGGAAGTAAGGCAAATATTGATACAGTGAGAAGGACTACTTGAAGAATAGGTGAGGGAAAGATGGCTTCGGGTTGCCTCGGCATAGCTAGAGAGGCATCTTGAAAAATAATAGCAGAGGAAATAGAGAGAGAGAGAGAAAGAGGGAGAGAGAGAGGCGGTGGGTGGCAAGAAAATAGCACTGCTCGCCGGCGGCATTAAGGTAGAAGCAGGGCTATAGTTCTTTCAGCATGCAGGTGAATTTGTTTGGAGTAAATCATTTTCGAATTCACGTCACGGTGAATGGGAAAATAGAGGGGGATGTTCAAGGATCGTTTGGTGAAACAGCTCGGGGGAATACAGTGTTACAGTTCCCATTGGACGCTGGAGAGACGAAGGGAGTACCCCGGGATGTGAAGTAACAAGCGATGGCTGGCAAAGAATTTTCTGTGGTTTCTCAAGCAAAGCGGCGTCGAGATTACAAAGCACACCTTTTGCATCCAGTTACCTGAGATACAAATGGTTAGTAGATTTGCAGTAACGAGCGGTGGCAACAAGGAATTCTGTGGTTTGTTAGGCAAAGGCTGGACAAGGGGATTAAAAATCGCACCTCTCACTTGTGGTTGGTTACCTGGGAGATAGATCGGTCAAACTTGCCACTTCCGGTGGTCAAGAGAACGGACAGCTAATGACATTGTCAATAGACCTTAGACCATGCAAGATTCTGACCCACCGGATGGAGGTATTGTTGTCCTTCCTTTTGACCCTCCCCCGCCCTTCTTCCCCCTCCCCAATAATCAATTCCTGTGGCCAAACAGAACGTCGACATAATTTACAGCCTTTTGTAACGTGACACATCACGTCACGTCTCCTGACACTTATTGGTGTCAAGGCTCATCAGTGACAATGTCGAACGGCATGCGTTGCACCTTGCGGCGTCATGTTCATTGAGCGGTCAGAGTCAATATTGTTTGATCACAGCACTCGGGCATGACTAGAACCCTCGGACATTGGACAGAGTTAATGTGATGGCTGATTGACATATCACTTTGGACTCAAAGCCGCCGTCTTAGTGTTAAAAAAATGATGTCATTATGTCTGCGACATACACTCACAAAGGGAGAGAGATGTTTGAAAGTGACCATTGCTATTAACCTGTTTTGAACAGGATATCCTATCTCTCATCCTCAACCCACCCCCCACCCCTTCCCTCGTTTTGGCTGTTTTTTGTTTTTTTTTCCTCGTGTTTTCTCTTTCCTCCTTTTCCACCCACTGCTTTCTCCATTTTTATCAACATTAACATTTTACCAAAATCCCCGTCTACCCGAAGTCTACACTTTTCCCATTTCATTGCATGATTGCCCTGGCACATATTAACTATTTTATTCAAGAACTGTGTACCCGAAGGCAAAGTCGAGTTTATTTACAAAAAAAAAAAAAAACAAAAACGAAAGACAAAGCAGGTTTGAGGATGAAGAGGAAAACATTTCATATTGTCACGGAGCGCCATCCTAGGTTACCTAGAGGATCTTTTGTGTGTGTAACATTTAGCTGTGCCTTTTCAAACTTTTGCTATCGTGGGAGAAGCAAAGAGGAAGAAAGGACAGGGAGACCAAGAAGCAATGGGAAAGGCGAGAAAAGGACAAAAAGAAAGGGCGGGAGATAAGGTCATCCAACCGAGTGTCAAACACGATCTGAAGACATCAATATTTATTGTCTATCTTCTGGAGGCGATCGCCTTCATTGTTTGAGGATCGTGCGAGGGCGGATTCAGGAACTCCCCGCGGAGTCGAGCCAGCTGTACAAATTGGACCGTGTTGTTCCTGACGGGCCGTGCGCTGGATGGAGACTGCTCTGAGCATGGTGGGACACCTTGAGACCACGTGATGTGCCGAGGCCATCCGTTAGCGCCCTGCCCTTTCAAATGCCAAGGAAATGGACGGGCAGAGTGAGAACCGCAATTTGAAATGTTACGGACTTTCAAGCCTGGAATATTTTATCCTTCAAACGCACACGCTTGACGAGAGCTCTTGTCAGAATCTTAACGTTCTACTGCATAGACAGATCTGATAACACGAGACAATAATGGAGAAATGCCTCCCACAACGATGGTGACTCTACATGTTAAAAGATAAGGGCACATTTATCCGTTATCGATGATCGAGATGCTTGCCTTTATTGTCTTTGTGCGAAGAGTGAAACATATCAGATTGTCTAATCGGGCACCACGGGAGGTGGTGGGCATATCTATCTATCTATCTATCTATCTATCTATCTATCTATCTATCTATCTATCTATCTATCTATCTATCTATCT
>JBCAUA010107579.1:0-10102 GCA_038406235.1 Peronia verruculata
TATAATGTGTAAGGGAGTCTAGTACGGCTGTGGCCTTTCAACTCACAACTGATAAGAAAGAACACACTACACACAGACGAGGGGGAACCAATCAAAGCCGAGGAAAAATAGATCTATTGTAATCTTGAAGCTACCTTGACTTATATCTCTCGGATGTTAGCGGACTGAAAAATGGCTGCTCATTGAGAAACTAAATAAAGTAAAACAGTGGAACGAAATGAAAACACTTTTGTCACAATAATTTTATGTAGTAGTCTCTCAATCCTAGGATTATCTCAGCTTTAAGTGCGTGATTACAAGAATTTTTCTGTGTATAGAAATTTGGGATTTGAAAATAGTGTCCGAACAGCAGCTTATCCGCCTACTCTTCATCCCATTTTTAACTACCAAGGATTCTCTCATGTGAGTAATATACACACGGGATGTTCGAAACATTTGTCCTTATCCGACCCAGGAAGCCAGAAAGAAAAAAACATGCAGTTTCTCATCGTCTAGTCCTTAGCTAAGTTTATCGCCGAGGAGCAGGCGCTTAATCCTTCAGCTATGGCGACCTCCGCGCACCGGCAGATGTTATAGACTGAAGGGATCATCAACGCGCTTGGTCAGTCCTTCTCACCTTTCACTCTTCTCTCCTCTCTTCGTTCTCCGATATATTCAAGAAATTACGTACCTCGTGGAACATCAATTGATGCGATCTAATAGCTTTAGGCTATATGTCAAGTTTTTGTTATACTCATACACCCTTACATTTATCATGCTTTTCCAACATTGAGCCCAAACCTTGTTGCACAAATACTGCTAATAACAATGGTACCATCTTCAGTTTTGCTGCTCCACATATCTTTGAAGATGTTCATTAATAAGTGGCATGTCGTACATCAAACTACATTCTGGCGTGTGAGTGTCTAGTTCTCGGTAATAGCGGGGTGTGAAACGGAATTAATGACTGGGACTGAATTCATTCAGCGAATGAATTCAGGTAACCCAGCCCAGCTGTTTGTGCATAAAACATCTGAATTGCCTGGTTCTACAAATTCCCCAGTAATTTGTTCATCACAGACTAAGAAACCGGTCAAGTAGTCTGATTCAATTGCATGAGTCCAAGAACAAATTCATTTCTAGGAATTCAACACTGCTGCGGTCGACGTGACTACTTAGAATGGTGCCGTTTCTGAGAATCTGACCCAGTTTCGTCACACATTATTTTAAGAAACATGCGAAGCCTCAATTTTTAGATTTCAGTACAGACCGTTTTGTAGTCGATATCGGTCTATGGTTTCCCATAAAATTCAATTATGAGCCATGAGAAGCCATGTCGTATCAGTTCCTCAGTATAAATTTCAATTTGGATTGTCAAATACATTTTCAAATTCATTAAATCTTGTGATATTATCCTCAAGATATTATCTGTGTTTTTGTTTTTGTTGTTTTGTTGTTAAAACATGTATAAGTTGACATATCAAGCTAGGTACACCATTTGTCAATGTCTTCTGGCATCTCCCCTCAAAAGTTTTCCTTGTCTCTTTGCACGTTTCTCTCTGCCTCCTTTGCTGGAAGTATATGGATGCACCATAACTGTCCCAAACCGAAAATGAAACAGGATTTCTGCTGCCACATCCTCGTGGTAGTACTTGCATGGAGCAGTCAAGCGCGCAGTCACCGTCGCCCTGGCCTACTTCCGCCCAGCAAAGTTAATGGACTCCTATATAAGGGGCTCCAACACACAATTTTAACAGTTTAAGGTTAAGTATGGCCACCATGTTACAGCTGCGCTGTGAATCAACTGAATTTCCTGACGGACAACCTCAAGTTGGAAGGTCTTTAATTTCTAGTTTCAAGCCTTGTTGCCTCCAAAGTCTGTTTTCAGATGTTCTGTATTTAATGCGCACACTGAAAATGAGTTTGCATTCTCTCATGTTACTGTTAGAATCTAAAGAAATGGTATTAGAGTGGAATTGTGAAGGGGAGACTCTCCTTTTGTCTCATCAGCAAATTATAACTATCCTGGAAGACTTTATATTAATATTACACAATCACCTAATTATTAATGGCCAAAATCGTGACATTTCATTTTTAAGAAATATTTTTTATTATACGAATGAAATTTATGTTGGAGGAGACATAACTAATATTGATAATAAACGTAACTCCATCTTAATGGGTAGAACTATTAATATATCAACAAATAGTAGTCAAATACAGGTTAGCATTAAAGATCATGTAGATAAACGTGTTTCTAATTTCCCAAATTTAAGTGATAAGAACTTTAAAGATTTTCTTTGGGCTCTTCTACGTTGTATTATTATTCATTCAGTACGTAAAGTATCTCAATATGGACCCAGTAAATATAAAGCTATGACCACTAATAGTTCTAATATAATAAAAGATTGGTATGATTATAGTGAAGGGAAGGAGAGTGATTTCGAGAAACGAATATCCATGTTTGCGAATCTGCTTAATCACCAATGCGGTTCGCGTATCAAAATAGACACTTCTATCTGGGAGCGTGCTAAGAAGGACACCAAAGAAAATAGGCAAGTGAGAAAAATTTTGTTTGAAGAAAAAGATAGGTCATTTTGTAATGCGTTGAAGGTTTATGTTGATGCCTCTTGGAAAAAAGGAAAAACAGGAATAGGTGGCTGTTTTAGTGATTATCAGCAGGAAAAAATATCGCACAGGATTGAAGATCAAGAATCTTCAAATGTTGCAGAACTCCAGGGTATTCTATGGGCTATTATTCGTGCAGTGTGTATAGTTATTCGATATGGATTCAATATAAAAATGTATGAAGTGATCATATATACTGATAATTTAAATACACTGACAGGCTGGGATAAGAGTAAGACACAGAAGGAGGTTGATTTAAAGAAAAAAATATCAGTGTTTGCGAACTTGCTTGACCTATGTGGTTTACCAGTGACATTGGTTTGGATCCCTGGGCACAATGGAATTCTCGGTAATATAACGTCTGACAAATTGGCTAAAAGAGGTAGGAAAGATAAAAATATAATTGACATCAAAGAGTGCCTGGCGCCACTTCTAACTGGCATGAATTATAATTCGAGTGAAGCTTTCAGTATAGAGTTAATTACTACTTTATGTTTGGCCTTTTTGTGTTCCTGTATTTAAAGAAAATAATAAAAGGGGGAAGTAATTATACAAATCAACAATTCAAAGTGCCTTATCGTTTGGAATCAGTTGTTGGGGTGGAAACATTACAAACACAGACAAGAAAAATGGATGGATGGATGGATGATTTTTGTTCGATTCACTTTGCAACGCTGGCATGGTGGCGGTGCTCGACTGAGAACCCCTTACCTTTAAAGCATTCCAATTATCCCATTTCCACGTTCAGTTATTTAGATAGTACTCATTGCGCCTGAAAGAAAGGTAAGGAATTCTGGAGAAACTAAGTGAAGTGAGTACTAGTAATTTCTATTTCTACTATCCCTCTATTTTATTATATCGTTCACTTGGTCTATGCGCCTTTACCAACAAACTAACAAAAGACTGCACCATATGGGCGTGGAAGAATTTAGGCTGATAGGCAATTGGTGTAGTTCTAACAAGGAAGTTCCCGCTAAAGGGAACGGGTATGTGGGATGAGCTCCCCCCTGTGTTCTGTCAAAGGCCAGGGGTATTACCATATAGGACACTAACACTAGTACTATTTTACTGGTATGTCGCCTGAGAGCTATTTTTTTTTTTTTTTATGAGCTATCAAAACACAGTTCTGTTCTAAAGCAACTTCCCGATATTTGGTATGTATCTGCAGGTTTAACATGAAAGTATGCCTTAGCTTGTCTTAGTGAATACTCATGTGTGATCTGCTCCCTCGTTTTGCCCTATATGTTTTTGTTTTTTTTTTACTTTTCTCTCTTTTTTTTTTTTTTTTTGCTTCAGTCAGAATTTTTAAAACCGTTGTGAACCACTAGTCTCAGTCAAAACATAAGAAAATCAATAATAGCAAGATCTGAATCCGAAAGGTGTCTCACAAAGTAAATCGTTGCATTAACTCTTTTTTCAATCCCGCGGACTGGACCAGGTAACTCACAATAAGGTACCTCAAAAGGTGAACGTAGGGAGATAGTCTAGGAGAGGGACAAACACCAGAAGCTGCGCATCCTGTGTCACCTAACACTCGAATCACCCATCTCAGGTCCCTGGAAGATCTTTCACTGTAATTCTCTTATCCCCATAACTTGACCTATTTAAGTTCTGTCCAATGTTTCAGCCCCCAAGTACCGGTCCAGGTCAGGGCCGTACCCTCTCCCCCTCTTTCCTTTCTCAGCAACATCCAGAGAGTGGTCGGAGGTGGTAGGACTAGCAATTCGGCCCTCCGAAACTACTCCTCATGGGATACAACATTCGGGCCAGGATTATTGAGTGTCTGCTTTTGAATGGATTTATGTTTTCAATAATACGCTCATTCTCTACCTGAACCTGCACAAGTCACTCTCAAAGCTGGGAACTGGGGGTGAAGAGACCAAAACTCTTTCCCCGCCAGTAACCCAAGCACAGAGGGGACTTCAAGTCAGGCCAGAGCTATCCATGAAACCCACTCGGCCAGGCCAGAATTAACACATTATTTTGGTACTCTACCCAAGTCTGAAAAGGATGCCGGGGAAGGGCACAACCCTGTAAGACCACTCTGCAAGGGAGAGACTGGACACATGCTAGACTGAGGTTATCCATAGAAAGCCACCTTATTTTGGTTTTCAAACTTTCCATGTCCTTTGCCAACCCCTTCTCCTTCTCCGCCTCCTCATTTGCCATCGACACGTCTGGACACGCTTTCAGTTTCACTGTTTTGGGTATATACGGTTATTAGAAAAGAACCGACCAACTGGGGAGATGTGAATTTAAAAATCTTAAAATCTCATGATCAACATTTATTCATCTACCGTCATAATAGACAGTTTAGGACAATACCAATTCAGGGGTCATCAGCGAGCAACGAGGAGAAAGACAAGCGATCCAGAAAGACTAAAACCTAAGATACATTTAAAACATCGCCATTTTATTTGAAGTTGCATGCGCGGAACTGGCTCTCAGGAGACACTTAGAAAGATTTGAACGAATTTTGAGCAATTCATTTCAAAGAACAAATATGACAACTAGATTCATTAAATAGAAAGAGAAAAGGAGCTCGGGATTTTTCTTAGAAAAAAATAAAAAGTAGAACAAAGAAACAAAAAGAAGGAAACGGAAAGAAAGAAAAAAGAAAGAAAGAAAGAAAGAACACAAGAAAAGACAAAAAAAAAATGCAAGAAAGAAAAAAAGAAAAGCAATCAAGAAACAAAGAATCCAGAAAGCAAGAATGCACGAAAGAAAGAAAAAAGAAAGAAAAAGCAAAAGAAAGACAGAATGTGAGAAAGAAAGAATTCAAAAAAGAAGGGAAAAAGAATACAAGAAAGAAAGAACGAAAAAGAAAGATAGAAAGAAAGAAAAAAACAACGCAAGAAGAAAGAACGAACAAAAGAAAAACAATACAGAAAGAATGCAAGAAAGAAAGAAAAAGAATACAAGAAAGAGAGAACATAACAACGAAAGAAGAAAGAACGAGTGAAAGAATGCAATAAAGCTAGAAAGAAAGAATGCGAAAAAAAAGAAAGAAAGAATGCAAGTGAGATAGAAAGAAAGAAAGAAAAAAAGAAAGAAAGAAAGAAAGAAAGAAAGAAAGAAAGAAGGAAAGAAAGAAAGAAAGAAAGAAAGAAAGAAAGAAAGAAAGAAAGAGATTCTTTCCCCATGTAGCATAGCTCCATTAGCTGCAGCTTCACTGATGAGTCCAGGAAAGACATGTTGAAGGAACAAGGATCATTGCTGTTGGTGGACTCATGCCCAGTGACATACTAATACTAGCTGATGTCTTAGCAAATTCCACTGCATGAATACGGTAAACCATCTTATAATTTTTATTTTTTAGCATTTTAATATTTGCCCCTCTTTCTTAGGAAAATCAGGACCCAACAGCAACTGCAGCAAAACAGATCTAAGTAACATCTGAATAGAAGAGTTGTCATTTTATTGTTCATTAGTTCCCTCCCTTCCTTCTCTGTTATACTGATTTCTTAATACTTTTTATATTTTCATTATTATCTCTAATGTTTTCGTTCTTAAAACTTCA
Source organism: Peronia verruculata (assembly GCA_038406235.1). Classification (NCBI taxonomy): domain Eukaryota; kingdom Metazoa; phylum Mollusca; class Gastropoda; order Systellommatophora; family Onchidiidae; genus Peronia; species Peronia verruculata. The sequence continues at coordinate 6,128 of JBCAUA010107579.1, forward strand.
AATTTATTTTGATCCCGCCATCTAAATACTTCTTTTTTTTCTGTGGCATTTATGCAACCTATGTAAAAAAAAAAAAAAAAGAACAAGAAAAAAAAAAAAAGATTTCTTTTATATGAGCCTATTTTATAATGGTCTCAAAACTCTTGCGCTTGTCCCCTTTCTTCCTAGAACGTGGCGTTAGCATTCAATATACGTAATTTGCCACTCCAAATCTTGAACAACCTAAGCCATATGACATAATAATTATGCAGTCATGCGTGGTTGTCCGTGTCCTTACCGTATCATTCTTTAGCTCATCTTAGATCTATCTTATCTTATCTCACCTTACTCTATCTCACTTTACTTTACCTGACCTGACCTGGCCTGACCTTATCTTCCCTACCTATAATGCCTTACCTTATCTGACCTTACTTTCCTTACCTATGTTACCTTACCTTACATTACTTTCCTTAAGTTCATATCTTACAGTGTCATATCTTACCCTGCCTTACCTGTATCCTGCCTTTACTTTTTTACGATACCTTGCCTACCACACCCGTCCCGCGGAGGTCCGGGGTGTTTATGTATATTCCCTGCTCCCACCTGCAGGCGGTGAAAGCCCGTCATTGGTGAGGCGTTTCCCATGGAATGCCATTCTCGACATTCCAAGATTAACATCTCTTCTATTCTCTCTCTCTCTCCTTGCTCCCGTCTTCTATCCCGCTCTCTTTCCTCTCTTCCTCTCGACATGTAAACGTATCTTACCGTGCTTGACACAATATAGCCATGATCGTGCTGATATATCGTTAAACCCCAACACAAACAAACAAAGCCTACCCTACCTACCTTACCTCAGCTTGCCTCACATACTTACCTTACTTTCTCTTACCCTTACTTTATCATGCTTTTTTTACCCTGGCAATCTCTTGTCTCAGTGGACCTTACCTTACCTTATCTTTCTTTATCTTACTCTACCCTGTCTCACCTCACCTCACTTCACCTCACAACACCTCGCCTGTACTGTACAAATCTTACTCGGCCTTACATTATCTTGCTGAATTTTAAGGTCTTCTATCTGGGCCTTCAGTGGTTGTTTTCTGTTGTATTTCCATGGCCACCTCCACAGTTTAACGTAGGTCTAAATATTGTGGAAAGTCAATGTGCCCACAGACAGGCAGGCAAACAGTTGTTCAGGCAAAAACAGACTGACAGATAAGACAAACTGACAGCCAGATGACAGGAGCGAGAGAGAAAGAGATAGAGAACGAGAAAGAGAGAGAGAGAGAGAGATGCAATAAAAACAATTGTTTTGGTACTTTACCTGAGCCTATAAAGGATTTCCATGAAATGTTAAGTACTCTGAGGTGCCTGACTCAAGGTGCGTTTATTTTCCTTTGAAAAGGTTGCCTGTCCTATGTACCACGACCCCCCAGGCTGGTCTAACTTTGTCTTCCACAGCTTTGTGTCCTTGTCATCTTCACCTTTACTTGGTCATGATGGGACAAAAGGGCCAAATCACACAGTCCTGGAGCGAGTTGGAACTCCCAGCCTGTACTGGAGACTGGCTAAGAAATGTCTGCGCTGGCATGGGCTTGGTGTGAGAGTGGGTGACAGCTGAAACCCTCCATGGGGAACCAGTACAGCAGGAACTGGCCCACAGGCAGACCATAGCTTCGCTTCAGAGATGTCTATAGGATGGATTTCAAGATCTTAGAATTTTAGACTTGAAATTATATTTCGTTCTTTATCAATGATAAAGTTGTCAAAATGTATTATGAAAATTTTGAGGTTATGTCTAATAAATACTGAAACAATTATTCCTTATTTGTTTCTTGAAATTCCTGCTTGTTTGTGGCTGGTCCCTGTGCTATGTGACTGTGTCCGGGCTGTTTCACAAGGAGGTGTAATACAGATATCCTCACTCAGTAATCCCTGAAATACTCGGCACTCATTTTATCAACAGAATCATGCTCTGATTTTATGAATGACTGTCCAAAGTAAAAAGTGAAGACATTCAAGATGTGTTAATGTTGCGAAAACAAATATTTAAAAAATAACTTCCATTCTTACCTTTCGTTTTACATAAAACTGCAGATTCACATTTCATGAACAATTCAAATTAAGACCCTCTTTGCATAGAAATTCATATAATCACTTTCTCAGGGTTATTTTTTCGGGTTCCACTCGCGAAAAGAGAAATGGCATTAGATGTTACAGCAGGAACCTTTACATAGGATATTATAGATTGTTCACTTTCCAGTTGTGAAAAACAGTAAATATAAAAAGTATGCATGTTCACTTTTTGTGAAAGGTGACTGGGGAAAGGTAGCTGGCAGACAGTGCAGCAAATTTTAATACCAACTGTTACCTAACATTTTTCAATTTCTTAAAGGTTGTTACCAGATGTATGCGATTTAATGTATATATATATGCATACACACACACGCACATACAGATAAACATAGACTCATAAAAGTCATATCCATTAATAAATTCTAAGAATGTGCACTTATATGTACGTATATAGGTCTACACAGGCAAACATTGAAATGTTCACAAAAATTATACAATTCAGATCTAATATGAAAAAAAAAAGCAATATACAGACGGAATCATAGGCACAGAAATGATGCATACATATACCAGTACATTGAACAATAGAAATATGCACTCTCACAAACATGGACACAAACTCACACAAACACAGACTAAAGAAATATGCACAACACATAGAAGTACAATACATATACACATAAACACAGAGAGGAATACACAAATCTAGAGTTGCCCTCCTTCTTTACACACAGAGTAATATCCATGGACATAGCAGCACACTCATATAGACAAATCTGCACACTCATATAAACCGCTATGCACACTGATGCAGACAAACCTACTCGTTCAGAGAAATCTGCACACTCACAAAGACAAATCTACACACTCATACAGACAAATCTACAGACTCACACAGACAAATCTACACACTCATACAGACAAATCTACAGACTCACACAGACAAATCTATACACTCATACAGACAAATCTACAGACTCACACAGACAAATCTATACACTCGTACAGGCAAATCTCCATGCTTATACAGACAAATTAATGTGCTCACTTATAACTTATACTCAAATCTGCACACTCGCACAGACAAGTCTGCACACTTATACAGACAAATCTACACACTCACTCAGACAAATCTACACATCCTTTCAGACAATTCTGGACACTCATAGCAGTCATACAAATCTACACATCCATGCAGACAATTCTGCACACTCATACAAATCTACACATCCATACAGACAATTCTACATACTCATACAAATCGGCACACTCATACAAATCTGCGACTTATGCAGACAAATCTGCACACTCGTACAGACAAATCTGTACACTCATACAGACAAATCTGCGCCCTCATAGAGACAAATGTACACACTTATAGTTAATACACACAAAATCTGCACTCTCATACAGACAAATCTGAACCAAACACAGCGAATTATGAGCATACTCAAAACTATATACCATGTAGATGTATCTGACAATGACTGCCTTCAGCGTTGACTCTGAAAAGTGTTTGTATATATGGGGAAGGGGGGATTGGGGGCTGTAGGGATGTTATAAGTGACTTGAGAGATATGCAAAGGGGGAAAAAATATACACGCATTTCATATACTCTGCTGGGCGTAACAATCTCCCATCATCACTATCAATGCTACAATCCTACTAGTACATGTGCACAAGCGTATACCTTTTACATACACACACAAAACATATTCGCTGAACTAAAATAAACGTATCAAAACTTTGAGTTTGGGGGGTCTTTTAGAAGGTTAAATTATGTGAGATCTGTTTTGGTTTTCACAGCAACGATGCACACGAACAAGTTTCATACTTGAAAGTTATTTTCTACTAGATCTACATGTAATTTGATCAGAGCAAATAGTGAGGGGGGGGGGGGGGGGGGGGGGGGGGGGGGGGGTG
>JBCAUA010107601.1:0-10102 GCA_038406235.1 Peronia verruculata
GGTCTATGCGGCCTATGCCGAAGCCATGCGCCAGACGGGTCAGCCAACCGTGATCCTGGCCAAGACGGTGAAAGGTTACGGTATGGGCGATGCCGGTGAAGGCCAGAATATCACCCATCAGCAGAAAAAAATGGATGCTGAATCACTGGTAGCCTTCAAGGATAGGTTCAATATCCCGATCACCGATGAGCAGGCTGCGAATGCCGAGTATTACCACCCTGGAGAAGACAGCGCCGAGTGTCGATACATGCATGAACGCCGTGAAAAACTGGGCGGCTTTCTACTGACCCCATGGCCGCGACCGGACAACCTGAGCGTGCCGGCACTGGAAGGTTTCAGCAAGCTTCTTGAAGGCACCGGTAAACGCTCCATCTCTACCACCATGGCCTTCGTGCGCATGCTCAATCTGTTGCTCAAGGACAAGGCGATCAAGGATCGCATCGTACCCATTGTGCCGGATGAGGCCCGTACCTTTGGTATGGAAGGCATGTTTCGCCAGCTTGGAATTTATTCGTCCAGAGGACAGTTGTACGAACCCGTCGATAGTGATCAGGTGATGTACTACCGCGAAGACAAGCAGGGGCAAATCCTTGAAGAAGGCATCAACGAGGCCGGTGCGTTTTCTTCGTGGATCGCGGCCGCGACTTCCTATAAGTATCACGGCGAGCAGATGATTCCATTCTACATCTTCTATTCGATGTTCGGTTTCCAGAGAATCGGTGATCTCGCCTGGGCTGCGGCCGATTCACGTTCACGTGGGTTTCTACTTGGTGGTACTGCCGGACGTACCACGCTGGCAGGTGAAGGCCTGCAACACCAGGATGGACACAGCCATCTGTTTGCGGCCTTCATTCCCAACTGCGTTGCCTATGACCCGTGTTTTGCCTATGAACTGGCGGTTATCATCCAGCATGGTCTCAAGCGCATGTATGAGGATCAGGAGGATGTCTATTATTACATCACCCTGATGAACGAGAATTATGAACATCCGGCGATGCCGGAAAACAGTCAGGAAGGTATTCTGCGGGGCCTGTACCCGCTGCAGCGCTCGAGTGCCGAAGGTCCAAAGGTACAGTTGCTCGGCTCGGGCACGATATTGCGAGAAGTCATCGCTGCTGCCGATCTGCTGCAACAGGATTACCAGGTCTGCGTCGATATCTGGAGCGTGACCAGCTTCAATGAACTGCGTCGCGAGGGTCTGGATGTGGAACGCTGGAACATGCTGCATCCACAGGACAGACCACGCACTGCCTGGGTCACCGAACAGCTTGGCAATAGCGAAGGACCGATCATTGCCGCCACCGATTACATCAAGTCCTATGCCGATCAGATTCGCGCCTTCCTGCCCAATCGCTGTTACCGGGTACTCGGCACCGATGGTTTTGGCCGTAGTGATACCCGTGAACAATTGCGTCATTTCTTTGAGGTGAATCGTTACTACGTTGCTGTAGCTGCGCTGAAGGCTCTGGCCGATGAGGGCGTGCTGCCGGCGTCGACGGTAAGTGCAGCTATCAGCAAATACGGCATTGATGTCAATAAACCCAACCCGGTTGGAGTCTAGAACCATGGCAACAGAACAGCAGATACCGTTGCCGGATATCGGTGATTTTGAACAGGTCGAGGTGATCGAGATTGCCGTTGGTCCCGGTGATCACATTGGGGTCGAAGACACCCTGATCACCCTGGAGAGCGACAAGGCGACCATGGACATCCCGTCACCGGTAGCAGGTACCCTGAAGGAAATAAAGGTGTCGGTGGGTGACCGAATCAGCGAAGGAAGCCTGATCGCGATCCTGACTACTGATGCACAGGGGGTTGCAGCAGCGGAACCTGCCCTGGCTGCGGAGCCGGTGCAGGCATCTGCTGAAGACGCGGCGCCAGAAGCCCCTGAGATCAAACGCGAACCGGTGGATACCCCGCAACCGCTGACGCCGGTGCCGGGCTCTCCGGACGGTGCCTGCATTGTCGGTAGCAGTGCCAGCGAGCAGGCCCATGCCAGTCCCGCCGTACGGCGATTTGCACGCGAGCTGGGGGTCGATCTGGGGCTGGTCAGGGGGACCGGGCGCAAGGGCCGTATTCTCAAGCAGGATGTGAAGGCCTTCACCAAGGCGGTGATGTCGGATGACCGTGTGTTTGCCCGTGACCAGGGTGGCTTTTCACTGCCCGAAATTCCGCCGGTGGATTTCTCACGTTTTGGGCCAGTCAACAGCGAGCCATTGCCACGACTGAAACGGCTGTCTGGGCAGAACCTGCATCGTAGCTGGATTTCGGTCCCGCATGTGACCCATTTCGATCAGGCTGACATTACCGAGTTGGAGGATTTTCGTAAATCAAAACGGGTCGACGCGGAGCGGCATGGTACGCGTCTGACCCTGCTCAGCTTCCTGATCAAGGCTGCAGTCGTGGCACTGAAAAAATACCCGCACTTCAACGCCTCTCTGTCTGCCGATGGTGAAGAACTGGTGATCAAGCAGTACTACCACATTGGTGTCGCGGTCAATACCGATGCCGGTCTGACCGTGCCGGTGATTCGAGATGCCGATCGTAAGGGCCTGTTTGATCTTGCCAGGGAACTGGAACAACTGGCGCAAAAGGCCCGTGACCGCAAACTGAAGCCGGACGAAATGCAGGGTGGTTGCTTCACCATATCCAGTCTGGGCCACATCGGCGGCAATGGTTTTACGCCAATCGTGAACACCCCCGAGGTCGCCATCCTGGGTGTTGCCCGCAGCAGCATGCAGCCGATCTTCACAGGCAACAGTTTCGAGCCGCGCTTGATCCTGCCCCTGTCACTGTCCTATGACCATCGGGTCATTGATGGCGTGGCCGCGGCGGAATTCTCGCGTGAACTGGCGCACATCCTTACCGACATCAGAGACATCCTGTTATAGCCATGGCCGAGACAACCCAGATTAAGCTACCCGATATTGGTGATTTTGATGCCGTCGAGGTGATCGAGATCCCGATCCAGCCCGGTGACCTTGTTGCTGTGGAAGATACCCTGATCACCCTGGAGAGTGACAAGGCGACGATGGATATTCCGTCACCTTCTTCCGGAGTGGTGCAGCAGGTGCATGTGTCGGTAGGTGACAGGGTCAGCGAAGGGGTGCTGATCGTGACCCTGACGGCCGAGACTGAGGCCGTTACAGGCGCAGCAGAAACTAGCGGCCAACAGGATTCGGAACCGTCTGCATCTGATTCAGCAGGTGCACAGACGGGGAATCGTGATGGCCAGAGGCGACAACTACTTGTGCTTGGTGGAGGTCCGGGTGGTTATACGGCGGCCTTCCGTGCTGCTGATCTGGGGCTCGATGTCACCCTGGTGGAGCGCTATCCGACGCTCGGTGGCGTGTGTCTGAACGTTGGCTGTATTCCCTCCAAGGCCCTGCTGCATGTTGCCAAGGTGATCACCGAGGTCGAGGAAATGCAGTCTCACGGGCTCGGCATGAGCCTGTCTGGCAAGCCGGATGCGGCAGCATTAAAGGAGTGGAAAAATCGGGTTATCGGTAAGCTGACCGCAGGACTTGCCGGCATGGCGCGACAGCGCGGTGTGCAGGTGGTCCAGGGTGAGGGACAGTTCAGCGGAGCCCATCAGATGCGGGTGCAGACGGCCTCCGGTGAACAACGGATAGATTTTGATTCTGCCATCATCGCGGCCGGTTCTCGTCCAGCGCGGATACCAGGGTTCCCGGAGGATCCGCGTATTGTCGATTCAACCGGGGCGCTGGAACTGGACCCGATTCCCGAACGCATGTTGGTGATTGGTGGCGGTATCATCGGTCTGGAGATGGCGACTGTCTATCAGGCCCTTGGCAGTCGTATCACCGTGGTGGAAATGCAGGATGCGCTGATCCCCGGTTGTGACAAGGACATCGTGCGGCCATTGCACAAGCGCATGTCAAAGCGCTTCGAAGCCATCCTTCTGCAGACCTCGGTTACCGGCATCGATGCCGGCGACGAGCACCTGACCGTCCACTTTGAAGGTGACAAGGCCCCGGCCTCGGCTGACTTTGATGCCGTACTGGTCGCAATCGGGCGACGACCCAATGGTGATCGCATTGCTGCAGAACAGGCAGGCGTGGCGGTCGATGAGCATGGCTATATTCGTGTGGACGATCAGCAACGTACCCATGTTCCACATTTGTTTGCGATCGGCGATATCACCGGCCAGCCCATGCTTGCTCACAAGGCGACCGCCGAGGCGAAGATTGCCGCTGAGGTGATCGCCGGACACAAGCGTGGTTTTGATGACCGCATCATACCCTCAGTGGCCTATACCGACCCGGAAGTCGCATGGGCTGGTGTCAGTGAAGCCGAGGCAAAGAGCCAGGGTCTTCCCTATGAAAAGGCAGTATTTCCCTGGGCTGCCAGTGGGCGTTCTCTATCGCTGGGGCGTGACGAGGGTTTGACACGTGCACTGTTCAATACCGAAACCAATCGCCTGATTGGTATTGCCATGGTGGGACCTAACGCAGGTGAGTTGATCGCCGAAGGGGTTCTGGCGATTGAAATGGGTTGTGATGCTGAAGATATTGGTTTGACCATTCATCCGCATCCAACCTTGTCAGAGACAGTGGCAATGGCAGCAGAGGTGTATGAAGGCTCAATAACGGATCTCTATGTGAACGACAAAAAGAGAAAATAACCGATCCAGCAGGACACTGACCGGGCAGTGCGCAGCTTCCGGGCAGTAATGCCAGGGCCTGAGCTGATCTTAAGGAAGATAGCCCCAAACGGGTAAGAAACAATGAAACGGACATGCCCAGTGACCTGACAAGCCGTCCCTTATCGTGAATGGCAACAGGGTTGCAATTGAAATTGAATACACTGCTTACAGAATCGGGCTGAGCCACACCACCAGTGTGGTCCTGTCCTGACCGCGGCGGATGCACGTGGCTCACCGGGTAATCGGTATCCGCTTGAATTCAGGTCCAGTCTGATGCTGCAATTGCTGTCATTCATATGGCAGGCCCATGCAGCCGGGTAAGTGAATAAATTTTCTGTTGGGCTTGATGTTGACAGCCGGAAAAAAGTTTCGATGCAGCGGGTGATAAACGGCTGCGTTGTTGATGTTTTTTTGCCGATAAGTCTTAGGGTAAAAAAACTGTATCAACACGTGTGACATGACACAGCTTGAAGTGTCTCAGTGAGACAGTTTTCATGCTGTGAACGGCATAGGCATTAGGCGCCCCCAAACCCTGAACTCAGCAAACAAGAAAATTATTCTTTCTTGCATTCAGACAGTTGCGCAGAAAAACACAAGACGCAATGCAGCCTTGTCGGCTTCCTTCACGATAAAAAAAACCTCTTGGCAGGTTAATTGCAGATACCAGTCAGTACGTTGATTGAGCTGGCAGTGAAATCGAATGATTGAGGCAGCTATACGTCAATGACAGGATCACAACAAAGATCCGGCCTTAGTGTAGTGGCAGTTAACCCTCTCGAGTTGGCTTTGCCAGCATGTTCTGAGCCAGCATGTTCTGAATAGAAAAGGCAGTAAAAACCTGGTGTTATAACCCTCTATGATCTGCCTGCCTGAGAACGTCAGCGTCATCTTCCTCACTTTCCCCCGCACCCCCGCGGGGGGTATTTTTGAGTTCAACACGAAAATAATTGTGGCCACCAGCTTGATGCTGGTCGATAGCGCGATAAACGCCAGACAGAGGCTACTGCCAAACTGCTGTAATTATTACCTTTCCATGACAATGGCCACGTGTCATAATCTGACTGTTGACTACGAAAAAAACCAATAATCACCGCGGTCATTTCAAAAAAATTTCTGATGTATATTCGATCAGCTATCCAATAAATAGGCTGTTCGCCGCAGAATGGACAAGACCTCGAACCCGGTCGTAGGCAGTACTGCCGACGACCATGACACACTTGCATACCAGGGCCAGATAGCGACAGGGATCGTCCAGCAACCGGAATTTATCAGTCGTTCCTGGAAGCGCTGTGAGGAAGAATACCGCCTGTCACCCGATGAACAGTTCAGCCCGGTTGTTCTTGATAGCCAGGAACTCGGTATTCGTCGGGACGCAAGTTCTGATACCCTGGAACTGGCACGAAACAGCGTAGAAAAACTGTATGCACTGATAGCCGATATTGGCTATTCGGTACTGCTGACCGACAATCAGGGCATTGCTCTGGACTGCCGTTATGATCCTTCCTGTGAAGCCGAGCTTAAAAAACAGGGCCTGTACGCCGGTGCAGACTGGTCTGAGTCCATTGCAGGCACCAATGGCGTAGGTACCTGCCTGGTAGAAGAGGCAGCGGTTATCGTACGCAATGAAAATCACTACCTGCGCATGATGCACGGCATGACCTGCACGGTATCACCGATCTTCGATAGCCAAGGTAAGCTCGTTGCATCGTTGGATGCCTCTACCATCCATCCCGAAACTATCGGACAGAACAAACTGGTGTCCCGCCTGGTAGAACAGCATGCACGCCAGATTGAATCCCAATACTTCGTGCGCGATTTCGGCGAGCACTGGCTGCTCAGGTTTTCTCCCTACAAGGATACCTCGGACAGTGTCACGACGGGTATCGTAGCCATCCGCGAGGACGGACGGATCCTTGCCGGTACCCGCACAGCCCATAAACTGCTTTGCCGTCAGGCAGGGCAGTCTATTCGTCAGCGTAATTTTCATGAAGTCTTTGATGCAAGCTTCCTGCAGCTACAGGATGCATACAGCCGCACTGGTTGCTCGACGAACCGTTTGCGTGCGATTGATGTCGGCAAGACGTATTTCTTCAATCTGCTTCCACCGGTGCGTCGCCCGGCACACAGCCAGAACAGTGCCCGGGGTACAGGTGCGCGCAGGCACGAGACAGGTAAGCGCAGTCATCCCGGGTTCTCGACTCTGATTGGTAGTGACAAGCAGATGCAACTCAATGCCCGCCGGGTTAAGCAGACCATCGATCTGGATCTGAACATCCTGATCATCGGTGAGACCGGAACTGGCAAGGAGGCAATGGCGCGTGCCATTCACCAGCAAAGTGAACGTCGTGATGGGCCCTTTGTCGCCATCAACTGTGCAGCCATTCCGGATTCACTGATAGAAAGCGAGTTGTTCGGTTATTCCAGTGGTACCTTCACCGGTGCCTTGAAGAAGGGTATGAAGGGGCGTGTCTTGCAGGCCAATGGCGGCACCCTGTTTCTGGATGAAATCGGTGATATGCCTGTGCACCTGCAGACCCGTCTGCTACGCATGCTCTCGGAGATGGAAGTCGTGCCGCTGGGTGAGGTGGAGCCCATCGCCCTGGACATTCAGTTGATCTCGGCCACCAATCGCACGATCAGCGATTTGTCCGGTAGTGACCTTTTCCGTAGTGACCTGTATTTCAGGCTCAACGGCGTGACCCTTAATCTGCCCTCATTACGGGAGCGCACCGACAAGCGGGAACTGATAGCCAGTGTGTTCGACTTTTGCTCGGCACAGGGCAGCAGCGATATCGATGTTGACACCATGGAATTGATGCTGAGCTATAACTGGCCCGGTAATATTCGCCAGCTCATCAATGTGGCCAAGTATGCCAGCGCGATGGCCGCCGGTGAGCCAATACAGCCCGAACATCTGCCGTTTGAAATCGAACAGGAAATGGGTGTGGGCAAAGAGGATGGCGGGTACTATTCGGAACATGAACAATTGCTCAATTCTCTCAGATCAAACAAATGGAATGTTACCCAGGTTTCACGTGATCTCGATATCTGTCGGGCGACGGTGTACCGTAAGATGAAAAAGTACAATATCGTCCCTCCCAACGAACTGTCAGGCTGAACAGAAGGGCCAGTCAGAAGCCAGACAGGGAATGACACCCTCCACCTGTGCCGCTGCAGATCATGGACTTGAACCAAAGGTTCAAGCTTGGAACTTCACACTGCGAATCAGGCACTTGCGACGAGGGCAAGCGCACAACATCACGGGTAGTTCAGTCCCTGTTCTGGTGGTATAGGCTCAAGATACCTGACCTGCGGGCGAACACTGCAGAGGGTGTCAAAACTAACTTGTCGATTGGTGGGAGAACGCCGCATCTAGGCCGGTTGTTCTTCCTCTGGTTCCTCGCACATTCTGCCGATGCGCAAGGCACTTTCGATCTTGCTTCTGATCCGTTTCAGATCATGATCAATGCCTGAATTATAGTCAGCCTTGCTGTGTTTGTATTCCAGAAATTCATGCGTGATATTCAGCGCCGCCATCACTGCGATTCTTTCACTGCCAATGACCTTGCCGGCGTCACGCAACTCACGCATGCGGGTATCCAGCAGGCCGGCAGCCTCAAACAGCGATTCGCGTTCCTCTTCACTGCAGGCGACGAGATATTCCTTGTCCAGGAGTTTTACATTGACCGGTTTGGGTGCACTGCTCATTAACGGTTTTCCAGCGCCTTGAGACGGGTAATCATGGATTCGACCCGGCTGCGGGCCTTCTCGGTTTTTTCAATCAGTGTTGCGCGTTCGTTCACCAATAAGTTCTGTTGGTGCTTGAGTGCCTGGTTTTCGTTGGAAAGCTTCTCGATGGTGGTTACCAGTTCATCGACCTTGGATTCCAGTGAATCCAAATCCAGCTTCTCTTCTTCAGAATCGCTCATAGAACAGCAGGCCAAGTGATTGTGTAGAGTCAATATAGAGCGCGGCGGCAGGGGGGTCAACACCTGCGCACAGGCCGCAGCAGACTGACTTGCACTCGTGTTACTCTAGGGCTTCTCATGCATCATAGTCACACGAGCATATGAGTCACAAACCACCGTCAGATCTCATACACAGCCACGCACAACTTGAGCAGATCCTGCGCCGCATCGGTTCCATCAGCAGTGCCCAGGAGTGTCATGGAATCCTCACCGGACAGACCTGCCGCGGGCCGTCCATCAACAGCCTGGAATGGGTCAGCGACATCATGGGCGATATCGACCCGAATGGGCCCGATGCCGTTGATCTGGCCGGCCTGTTGGCGACCCAGCTGCGCCAGATCCATCAGCAACTCAAGGGCAACGACATGGCCTACAGCCTGCTGCCGGACGATGAGCACGCCTCACTGGCTACCCGCGTTGCTGCCCTGCGTCAGTGGTGCGAGGGCTTTCTGTTCGGCTTCGCCCTGGGGGGTGAGCTATCCGGCGACGATGCTCAGGACGAGGTGCTCGAAGCACTGGAAGATATCCGCAATATCAGCCTGGTCAGCATCGACTCGACCGAAGATGCCGGTGAGTCTGGGGAATCTGCCCTGGTTGAGTTGCAGGAATATCTGCGCGTAGCGGTGATGCTGATCCACGAACAATTCAACCCAGCGAGCGGTCAAGCGACCCTTGCTGCAGATGAACATCCAAGCCTGCATTGAGCCGCCACAGACATGAATGAGAAAGAATTTGCCAGACGTCGCAAGCGATTGATGGATCTGATGAATTCAGATTCGGTTGCGATCATTCCCACTGCCCCGGAACGGGTGCGTAATCGTGATGTGCTGTTTCCATTTCGTCCGGACAGTGATTTTCACTATCTGACGGGTTTTCCGGAACCGTTGACTGTGGCCGTGCTGGTGCCCGACCGGCCGCATGGTGAATATGTACTGTTTTGTCGCGAAAAGGATCCGGAACAGGAAACCTGGCATGGTCGCCGTGCCGGTCTCGATGGGGCCTGCACAGACTACGCCGCCGATGATGCCTTTCCGATTGAAGATATCGACGACATCCTGCCGGGCATGCTGGAAGACAAGTCGCGCATCTTTTACACCATGGGTATCTATCCCGATTTCGACAAGAAGATTACCAGTTGGCTGAATCTGGTGCGGGCCCGCGATCGCGCCGGGGTGACCGCCCCCGGTGAAATCGTGTCTCTGGATCATCTGATCCATGAAATGCGCCTGTTCAAGAGCCGCTCCGAGATCAAGGCCATGCGCGAGGCCGCACGGATTGCCGCTGCCGCCCATTGCCGGGCCATGCAGGCCTGTCGGCCGGGCCTGTACGAGTATCAGATTGAGGCCGAATACCTGCACGAATTCCTGTATTCCGGTGCGCGTGCACCGGCCTATCCGGCCATCGTCGGCGGGGGTGCCAACGGCTGCATCCTGCACTACGTCGATAACGACGCCAAGCTGAAAAGCGG
>JBCAUA010107612.1:0-10101 GCA_038406235.1 Peronia verruculata
TTTTATGTCAGAAGGCAGTGGGGAGTTCGGAGTGTTTGTACCTCGTGCTAAAAATAGACGAGGATTTCCAGCCGTTCCCTTCGTTTGAGCAGATCTATTGTGAGGGAAATCGACATGCAGGTGAAGCATCCTGTATTTCTTCTCATGTTGGAGGACAGAAGTTGGTACCTAGCATTACTGTGGTCTTTATAATCCCTCTTCATACGTTTGTGAAAGATTTGTCTTAAGCAGGCATTTTTTGCGGTTTGTAATCTTGCTCTATAGAGATCAAAGTCATGATCTGGTTTTGTGAGGAGAATGTGCGTGGCGGAGATGGGACTGACTGTCGTTGTGTATAGCTCGTTAAGAGGAAGAGAGGTGTGATATATGCATATGTAATGTAGGAATCGCATGATGATACAATGGCAGGAGAATAAGACGCCAGAACATTCATTGTTACATAATAGTGACCATAAAAAAATACAGTTTCCTTTACATAGCATTTGAATCAGCCGTAATCAACCTAAGGACATGGACAGATTCAGATACCTAGACACACTGATTACATCAGACAGCAAATGAGTTGTGACAATGAGCCATCAATCAATCGTCGAAATTACTTCCCTTTGCCAAGTACAAACGATGCTATGAGACAAGCATTGTAAAGAAGGAGAAAATTATTTTTAGCCCTGTTATTTGAGACGGTGAGACAGAAAATCATGAACAATTGTATCACGCCAAAAAATAAAATAAAATAAAATGAAATAAAATCATTTAATGATAAAGTTTTCAGATTTTCTGTACTCGTGTTTCAAAACACACACACACACACACACACACACACACACACACACACACACACACACACACGCGCGCACGCGCGCACGCACGCACGCACACACACACACACACACACGAGATTTTGTCCCCTTCTCAAAACTTATATAATACCTCTTGTATGTGGCAAAGGATAGTAATGTATCTGACAGTCAAAGTGGTTAATTTCAGCTAGAATTGCATGAGCGATATTCTTGCACTTTGAAGCAAACCGAAGTCTGATACAAGAATCAGTAGGGATATCTTGCACTCTGTGGAGGTCCCATTGAAATGATAGTATGGCTGTAAGGCATGGAGTGTCCACAAACAGACTGGAAGGAAACAAATGGCAGGATGTTTTCCTTGAGTAGAGAATTGTGGACTAGAACAGTAATCTGGTATTGGAATACAAACCAGTGTTGAATCAACTGAAATTGACGGAGCCTGAAAAAAAAGCTATGAGTATGAGAACAAAGTTGCAACAAAAATAAATTAATAACTAGACATGTGCTGTTGGCCATTGCTTTGATACGATAATTATGTTCCCCAAGAATCTGCACACAGTGTAGGAGCCTGGTCGACACCGTCCTCACCATATAGTCTCGTGACATCCTGAGACGGAGAATGTGGGACAGAAACCCCGCCTATGACAATTGTAGGCGCGAGTGTGAATCTGGTGGAGTCTGCGCATATGAGGACACGGGTCCACGTTTGATCGATTACCTCCCCTCACAATGGAATCGCGCGCGTTCAGTGACGTCTTCGCACGCGCATTGACGTAGGGAAATCAATAATTTCCGATTCCATCGCTATTACTGGCACAGGCCCCGATTCATTGAGCGCCAGAACTGGGGCAGCTGCTGAACGGGAGGCAGTCCGCGGGTGCGTGTGCGTGTGTGTCCGACTTAGTCAAGACAGAATAGCACGAACTGTTTACTTTTATGTGTGGCCCAGAACTGTACATTAAAAACAACGATAACGACAGCGGTAAATACCGTGACGGACAGGGAATTACGTACAGAAACTCAAGGACACATGGAACATCAACAGAAGAACTGAATATTATTTCCTCAGGGGACCTAGTGCTATTAGTTACATTGTGATCACAGAATTATTCATTCAACAGGTATTGCCAAAGTGACATCGACAAACAGTTATCTTTCTGGGTGAGTACCAACAAAGTATTGCACGGATACTCAACTGTCAATGTCTACGACCTCATTCTCAAAACCTGATGAAGGATACTAGAAATATCTCAAGACACCTCGAATTGTGAATAACGTGCCTTTTGAAATTCCAGCGAAACTAGCTCATTACGGCAACAACAAAATCGTAGCGTGATTTAATCGGAATCGTTTCGTTTTGATCTGTGCTGACAGCCACAACTGCCGAGTTTCCCTACTGGCTGAAGTGACCAAGGATCCCCACCCAACTGATTAAGTAAAGGCTGTTATCTCTTGCCCCTCAAGGATTTCACTGTACCTGGGCCTACACTTTGATAGTGGCTTCGGCTTTTATCTTTACAGGTGCTCGAAATAAATCCTACCCCCCGCCCCACCTATCCTCCCTGTCCCGAGACCCGTTTCTCCTTATTCCGCCCGCCACCCATCAAGCCTTATAACTGATATTGCGTGGGTGGCGTTAGGGCGGGCGGCCACTGTTCGAAGGGAGAGAATAGCAGAGAGACAAAGATTGGAGTGAAGCTCTGAGGATTTGTGGCGTACCTGTCGCCCCTGTTCCAGCTGTCCTTCTGGCTTACAACACCACAGACATCTGTCCTCCAGAGTTTGCCTTCCATCTCCCTGTGTCGGTAAGTCCTCTGCCGTCCTCTGCATTATGGGGCGTATAATGACATAAACAGAAACGTGGAGCTTGATAGTGAGGTTTGGGATCGTCACACAGTGAACTGCGCAATAAGAGATTGGCTTATCATATCTCCCACGACCAGCTTTGCCTACATTCCAGTGGTGTTAAAGATGGTGCCCTTCTTATAGCGAGGCATTTATCTATTGTTATTAGTATGGTTGTGATGACCCCCTTGTTCACATATTTGATCGTCAGAAAAAAAAATATTGATTGTATCTGGATGTAGGTCCCGAGTTTGGGTTTGTTACTATTTCTATTTAGGAAGATTTGGGATAGGGGGAAGAGAGAGGGTCATGGGCCATCTAAAGAGTAAATATAATTGGATAAAGGTGTAATTGACTTTACATGTCTTCGAAGTAGTCAATGCCCCTATTAATTTCACTATCCCGGTACATGTAACCAAAATGCTGGCTAGGATTAAGGTGATGCTGTTTAGGTAACGTGACCCAAATAATTAAAATGATATTTAAAATTTCTGTTTAGATGTCATGTCACCCAAATAGGCTTTGCATTGTCTTTAACACTTCTGTGTACTGAGGACATTTGTTTACTTACATATCTAAACGAAGTTCTGCCCCCCCCCCCCCCAAAATAAAATAAAATAAAATAAAATAAATGAAAGTGTGAAAAAATATTAACGTCACGTTAAGATCCTTTAGAACTTAAAGCCAGAATAGCTTTCTTATCTTACTGTTCTTCTAGTTTCTGGGAGGTATGAACGATCGAGCACTTTAATTTTTTTACGGTCCTGTTCTCGAGTGTGCGAAATTTATTTCCTGGTGATGAGCCTGTTCAAGGTATATAAGCCATATCTTCTGACATACTGCAAATGGACTGTTGTGGGTTTTATGCATCATTATGTGTTATGTACGTGAACTCTGAGATGGTCAACTCGCATCGATAAATGTATGAATGGTCAGAGAAAGAAGTGTGGGTAGAAATGGAATAGTGTTGTCGTTGTTTTGTTGTTTCTGCTGCTGCTGCTGCTGCTGTTGTTGTTGTTGTTTGAGGTAGTGCAATGGACGCGATGACATTTTGACCTCAAAACGATATTAGAGTGAAAAGGGATTTTATATGTCTACATACAGACGGATCTTCTTACTTCCATTTTTAATTTATATGTTTTTTCTGCAAGCAGAGGGGGTTAAATGTCAAACCTGTCGACTCAAGGAGTCCAGAGAAGGACTTAATTTTCTTTTATCATCCAAGCTCTGTTTGTGTTTCCTGTCTCTGTAAAACCCCAAGAAATCTGAAGCTGTGATTTAAGTTGTATATATTGAAGCCGCATTGTACGACAATCACTTGAACTAACGGTTTAACCCTTCAAGTAAAATAAGTCCGTGAAGCAATCAAGTAACCTAAGTTGCACTTCACATCTGTAACCCACAACAATACGTGATAGCACATTCATAAGTTACATATATATACTGTCTCTTGTAAGGCATTTAAGCATTAAAGCATGGCCCACAGCATTACCCAATTATGAGATAATCTCTGTGATCGGAAAAGTGTTGAAAGAGACTGAAGACAAGTTGAAACCTCAAGAAACTCCAGCATACATTGCACTGATACATTCAAGTATGTAAACCATTCAAACAATCGAAACCTGCAAAACATCCGAAGAAATTCGAGCTTTGGAACGGTGAAATGATTTTTTAATATATTTTTTTATGTAAGATATTGAAAATGCTTGAGACATTCAAATAAAGCATAGCTTTTAAATCTTTAAGTAACTTTCATGTTAAGACGTGGAAGAAATCGAAAGCTTTAAGAAAGTCTCATAACTTTATGCTGTAAGACCTCAAACAGACCCTGCCGCCATGCTGAACTCGAAAAATCCGGCAGTTTCTATTTGTCATTGTCATTATTATTATGTCAGTTGTCATCCATCAGATTGTTTGTTTGTTTGTTTTTCAATAGCCCAGTTTTGCCCAGCTCATTGCGGTAGTTCAGCTAATTGCCAAGTTCAGTTTAGATTTGCACATTTTCTTCTTTTTAGCCCCTAACTCTGGAGCCACCAGGACGCCTCCTGACGAGCTGTGGGCACGAATGCTGCAGATCTCGGTCAGCACTGGATGGTCGATTCAGCTTTCCATGTTGTTCAATAACTGATTAGTCTGTGAAATCCGTGTAGACTTTGCTGTATTAGTTGTGCAAATCTCTGTTGTTGATTCATTCACGCCGGTACGGTTGTTTTTATAGAAAGCACGTGGCCGAACTCCGGCGTGACAAGCTGCCTATATAGTGTGGTAAAAATACAAGTTGATAACTCGTCTGTCAATTAATTGTGAAAATGCAGCCTGTCTTGCTTTGAATGATAGCATGGCAACATGATAACATCGATTAG
Source organism: Peronia verruculata (assembly GCA_038406235.1). NCBI lineage: Eukaryota > Metazoa > Mollusca > Gastropoda > Systellommatophora > Onchidiidae > Peronia > Peronia verruculata. The sequence continues at coordinate 5,009 of JBCAUA010107612.1, forward strand.
TGACAACATGATCAGGCACTAATCAATAATATCATGACAGCCGCCTTATCAGTTAATGATAACATAGCAAGATTCCTGTCAGTTTGTTGATAACACACCAGACCGAGTGTTGATTAATGATAGCACGATCAGTTTGCCTGCAGATTAATGAGGATATACCACGTCACCTGCCCGTAAACGATCGATACGATGGTTCAAGGCCTATAAATGAATGATAATATAGCACACTGTCAATTACTATGACATGACAAGTCGCTTGTTACTCAAAGGTAACAGAAGAAACCACTCAGCAATTAATCAGAGGAAGGCAGTTAATGGGATGACATCTGGGATCTGTAAAATGCTTAGAATTCTTTGGATTGTTATTATTGTTGCTTTTGATGGTGTAGTTATTATTATTGTTTCTTATCGTTGCTGCGGTTGTTTGGCTCTTGCCATGATTCGACCTTGGCAACACAAAAGGGCAAGGACGAAATACATATGAACTGTCGATACGGCATTTGTTAACACGTGCTCGACCTCTGGCAAAGCAGATGCTAATCACAGTTATGTGCACATACTGTTGGCGATGTCATTTGGAACCATAGTGCGAGAGACAGCCCTTCCTCTCTGACGTGACAACCGGCAATTTGTCCGAGAACACATCATACGGCCGCTCCCCCTTTCTTTGTCTCAGTGGCTCAACAGATCCGTTTCCCCGTTAATTTCATGGTCTGTCAGCTCATTCTGTTTGCTAAATCCTTCTGTGCTGCATCCCCATGCATGTGTAGTTTTTATAGACGACACGTTCGGAAGTTAATCCAGTGTCTATCTTGACCAGTGTCAGCCCTTGCTCAAGCAGTTGGAGTGCAGGTAGGTAGTATGTTACACTATTATGACACTGGATAGCAACGAGAACACAAATAATATAGTGTAGTAGTACGTGTAGTTTTTACCTTATCATCAGGAGATTGTGAGTTCCCGTCCCATTCACAGAACTCAGCGTAACTTTTCGACATAAACTGGCACTTTTTCTGTTATGTGTAACTTGCGTGAAGCATATTATTATATGCGATAACCCCCCTCCCTCTCTTTCCATCCCCCCCCCCCCCGGAGTTTATAAGTAGGTTCTCTGCTCCCACCTGCAGACGGTGTAAGCCCACCATCGGTGGGGTGTCTCCCATGGAGTGCCAATAGAGTGCCATCCCCGACATTCCAGGGGAGACATCTCTTCTCTCTCTCTCTCTCTCTCTCTCTCTCTCCTTGCTCCTGTCTTCTGTCCCGCTTTCTTTCTTCTCCTCTTCTTGACGGGTAAACATATCTTACTGTGTTTGACACAATATAGCCCTAATCGTGCTGATGTGTCGTTACACCCCAACAACAACAACAACAACAACAACAACAACAACAACAACAACAACAACAACAACAACAACAACAATCCCTCTTTCTCTATACCCCGTCCCATTTTGGAAATAAAAGGCACTTGGAGTGACTGACTCTGGGCCAATCAGTGACATGTAGCATTACATGCTTGAGTGACCAACACGGCAGTGTGGAACAGTTTTGTTTTGTTTTGACTTAGAAGTACGTAGTGAACTCCTTTGAAAGAAGACGTATTTCCAAATATCAGTCTAGCTCTGCATTCCCCGAGGATATGGCAGTATGTCTGGGAAGTAAGGAAAAATCGACCAGCAGATGAAATGTAAAATGTCAAAGGCGTCCCTTGGGTTCACAGTTTCTGGAATAGAGTCCTGGCCCAGGAGACGGTAGGAGGGAGTAGAGGGAGTGAAGAGGGAATAGAATAAGCGGGTTGGATCAGAGAGTCGCACCAAGTTAAAATAATTATCATGTTTGCTGGCCTGGGAAATGCATTGAATATTTCCAACAAAAAGTTTGCACAAAACGTTTCTGTATTTATTTTACGGCAATTTCTTCGGCACAGTCGCTCGTGTATATGTAACATTTTAAAGCCTATCGTTTTTATTAGTCGTAGCTGTCAAATATCGAGTGCAGATTTTCTTCCCTCTTTCTGAACAAGATGATGGATTTGAATCTGTATTCTTCTTAAATTACTTCTTTATTGTAAGCAGTTCCGATGCCGTTCAAAATTGCTCTCTCTCTCTCTCTCTCTCTCTCTCTCTTCTCTTCTCTTCTCTTCTCTACCTTAATGGTATAGACTCTGAATCAGATTACGCAGTTCTTTTTTTTTTCTCTCTTTCTCTCTGCCACCCCCCCCCCCCTTAAAAAAAGAATTCTATACGAAAATGTGTTTGTCTGTATGCCTTTGTGTGTATCTGTGTGAGTGTGTGTGTGTGTACATCCATTCTGTACATGTACATGAAAATGCGTATGTGTGGCAAAGACGGAAAGATATCAGTGTGCTCTCAAACAGAAACCCAGTGGGCCCCGGGCTTGCTGTCGTTGACTTTGTGTAGTGCACAATATGGCCGGTAATGCAGTGAGTTTAGGGTAACTGCTTTGAACGCTTTGTTTTCACCATACGTTTATCATGCGCATCCTTGCCTGTAACGAGATGAAAAAGAAGAAGGTACATTTGGCCAGAGATGTGATGGGCAAAAAGCGAGGAAGATCACAAGTGTGTACATGATGTATGGCCCACATATCGATTTAATAATTGTCTCACCGATGCGGCTTCGGGCCAGGAGCAACTGAGGCTCGAGGATTGCCAGAACCAGAGAATTGTCAGAGACGCCAGTTGAGCTTAAGGGGGCTTGAAAGTTTGTTTGGCCCAGCATAATGTATCGATTTGTTCCAAGGATGTTGAAGAAACGTCTGGGAAATCGCGTCTGTGGCTTCATTGGCTTTTGCCGATCTAGTATCTGGTAAAATGCTGGTCTTACGAGAACACTTTTGCACAAAGTGGTGGCCTCTTTATTGTCCCCCATTTCCTTACGTGATAACGAAGAAAATAAAATGATTTTTTTTTTTTTTTGGTGATCTCTGTCTACAATTTACATTTGGGCCAAATTGAAGAATAAAGTAAGCAGGAAGAAAGAAGGGGGGAAAATGAAACTCAACGAGATTGCATAGCGGGACTGGAGAATGAAATTGAACAGGACCGTGGAACAAATATTGTAGAGGGAATTTAATATAGAGCGAGTATGTCGCACGAAATTACAGCACAAATTTATGAACTGAACAAATGGGAAATCGTTTCGACTAGTCCTAATTTCCAGACGCAAGGGGTGTTGAACAATCGCTAACTCACAACATGAAAAATCCCGAAAAAAAAGTTATGATACAAAAAACTGTTTTCTTCTTATGGTAATAATTTGAGACCAGTCTTTGGAGGTTTTTTTTTCGTCTTCAGACGCTCCACACTTCTTGTTAAACACCTCATAAAAGGCAAAGGGGTAATAAGACTGGTCAAAACGATCTGCCATTATTTAGTACGCTGGTGTAAGATTCTGCTCTTTGTCTTTATGTTGATCCGAGACTAAGGCTTAAAGCTTTTCGATAAAGGAATCGTGGGGGTTAGGAGGAAGGGAGGGGGGGGTGTTAGTATTGGGAAGTTTGTTTCTATTTCTTTTCTGGCGTACCCTTTATTCTAACGTATGAAATGTGATGAGCTGAGGCATTGCTTATTTGGGGGGGGGGGGGGAGATAATTAATTCAGTGGGCCATGGCGAGATGTTCACGTTTCAGAGTAATGCACTCCACATCTTTCATCACTGGATTCAAATCTGAAAAGTTGGCCAGGACACCACAGAGCTGTTTGGTCTAAGCCAATCACTCATATTGTCTTACATTTGAACAGAAATAATCAAGACTGCATTCTGTGTTTGCTCTGATCTGCCTCCATGATCTCGATGGTTTCCAAATTCGTGTTTTGCAGCGGTTTCCATTCGCATCTTATTAGCTACATCTAATAATTATGCTTCTCTGTGCACAACGTGACGAAATACGATACTCGGATCATAGCAAGAAATCATCTTTCCGTCATCCAGAATTTCTCTTTCAACTGAATATGATTTAGACAGAGCCGCTATTTCTGTAAACATTGTGGAAGTTTTATCTGCATCTTGTCATTTTTGCATCCAAACTATAACGTGGTTATTTTTGGCCTGATATAATTTTCACATTATGTGAAGAAAGCAGGGAATTAGATAGGTTCCGTAAGAAACTGTCACCGAGAAGGCTGTGGAGAAAAATTATCAAAGTTCCATCAGTTGCCGAACTGAACTGAGTCCCATAAATAAACGAAGCCTTGTTTGTCTCCCCTCTTGAGTCATCCCTGTCTCTTATCCCTCCTCTGTTCTTGTTTTGTATTGTTTTGTTTTTTCCATAAAGTCGACTCCCTATGTTTAAAGATCAAACATGACGTTGTTAAGGCCAAGCTCTTCCTGGTCTGTGAAAGCACTCGATAATTACGACAGAGCTGACTCCGGCCTCTGGTTCCGAAGGGAGCCAATCGCCGTCCGTTTATTCTGTATAGATCGATAGCTGTCAGCAGACAAGACATATACGTGTCAATTATCTTCTCCATCTGGGTGAGACAAACCGTGCCCAGCGGAAATCGCGTTCTTGCGCAATACCACTGGACTCACCACTAGCGCTGAAACTACAACAGCATCAACAACAAATAACACGCAAGTCACGATCATGTTAAGATCTCAGCCAGGAAGATATTATAGAGCCAAAATCAACCGAAGGAGCCGCCCCAGGCAGCTGGAAGAATCGAAAGATTTCTCTCCGACGAAAGGTTGAGAACACTGTGGTCTGTACAGAACTGCCGAGTGTTGAATTTGACCTGATACTAGCATGTTCATTGATTTTCAGTGAAATGGCAGTATATCTATGTAACACGGAATCAGCTCGCCCTAGAGCGCAATAAGGACACTTTTTGCAGTATTACTTCTTTATTTTAGAACCAATGCCGCTTTAAATCCGCTCTACATACAACTATGTACGTACAATTAGTTTATATTACATCTGTATATTCTATTACGTGTATATATGACTGACGGCTAAAATCGTAGAGAGCGTCGACCAGTCCAGTGGACAGATGGTCAGATCTGTCTGTCTGTCTATCTATCTATCTATCTATCTATCTATCTATCTATCTATCTATCTATCTATCTATCTATCTA
>JBCAUA010107623.1:0-10101 GCA_038406235.1 Peronia verruculata
AGATAGATAGATAGATAGATAGATAGATAGATAGATAGATAGATAGATAGATAGATAGATAGATAGATAGATCTGGCTAGAAACCTTTGTTTTTATTTTTTCCACTCTTTCCTCATTGTATCTGATACTCGAATGCGTGTTTGCTGCAGCCCAATAGGATGTTCATATCTCCATATTATGAACCGATATCAATTTCGCTTTTCAACTTCCAGCGATCTGTTGTCACCAAAATCATGAACCATAGCCGCACCCCTCCCACTGCCTTCGTGCCAAAGTGAGTAATCGTGAAATTAAAAGACGATTACACTTTTTTTTTATGTATAAAAGAAGAAAAGGGTGTAATTTTCATGTTCAAGACATGAACACATTATGGGATTTTCAATTATAGTACATTGTGTATGTATCAAAGGAAGAAATAAGAGCTAAACGAGAGAAAAAGAACAAAACAAACAAACAACTTATACTTGCACAGTCACAAACACGCACACACAAAGGGAAGGGTCGGAATAGAAGAACTTTGTTGTGAGAAAAACAAAAATGGAAGGAAGCAGGACGAATGTCAACACTGAAGAAAGAAAAATAGAAGAAGAAACAGAAGGAAAAAAAAAAAGAGATGAAACTGAAGTAAAAAAAAAGAAGATGACCAAAAACACGAATATGACCACTACGGAGACAGGAAAGTTTTACCAACTCGTATTGAAGAACGACAGTTTTGTATCACGTCAGTTGACCGCAATAATATACTCTTACAACAATCCATCCTGTTTCCAAAGTTCCTCGTATAGCGACGCTGATTACATCTGAAAAGACTGCATACCTCTCTTAGAAAGAAGAAATATAAAAAGAAAAAAAAAAAATTAGTCAAGAGATTATACTATGAGTAAGACGCCGTAGGGCATAGCTGTGACAATTCAGGGTAATAACGTTCTCTCTGACCATCTGTTAAGGTAGTTCTTCCCTATTCCTTACAGCGAGCCTGATTATAGCAATTATGCAAAGGTGCACATCTCTTAAAAAAAAAAAAAATGAGGAGGAACTCAAGAAGAAGAAAAAGAAAATGTTTATAAAAATATGTGTAAACGAGGGCAAAGGAGTATTACCACTACATATTTAGCTACGACATTCTTTTTCCACGCACACAATCTATCATGGCATCGGCTGTTCCTCATCGCAACTTGGATGACACGAATGAAAGTGTATGTCTCTCTGACAATAACAATGAGGAGGATGAAGATACAAAAATTCAGTAAAGTTGTATGTAAGCTACTTCAGTTTACTGTTCCGGCAGTTGACAGCAATACTTTGCCGGCTGTCACGACAGCCTATGATGGCATCCGCGGCTCCTGACTGTGACATTGATTTCAGGTGAATAGGCACATACCTGTGTTACAAATCACCCCCTCTTGGGTGGACGATCGTCATCCCAGGAAACACGAGACAGTCTTCACACTACACAGGCCTTAAGAAACAGCTCTCGGAAGCCAAATAATGAAGAGATTTGTCCTGTCTCTTCAACTCAAGATATTTGCACTCATTCGCCGAACGAGATGGCTGCATCGGGGGCGCTGAGGAGAAAGATGATCTTTGGTCGAGGATTAATTTTACGACTGAATATTTACCGAAAGTTATGAAAGTGAAAAGCGACATAACAGAGCATAAATTGTTATCTTGCTTTTAATTATGTATCAACTGGGCTGTTCATGTTGTTGATGTAGCATACATCATGAAGTATGAGCTAAACACTATAGGGGAAATCTATACAGCAAAAAACAATATTGTATAGACGATATTCTGAGATAAGGGGTAGGAAAACTCCTCGGGTGGAGCGAGACAACTGACGGTCTTCAGAGGAATAGTGGTTCTTTCGTCACATGTTTCGGCCCTTAACTTCCTGGCATCTTCGAGAACCCAGGCCACACTGGGGTCAGGACTCCGGTTTCCTCCTCCCCCCCCCCCCCCCGCCTCGACCTTTCTTTTTCCCCTCAAGAACTCAATACATTCCGAGCCATTGCTATGGTTTTCAGGATAGATGGAGTTGACCTGGGTGTTTAGCTATGCCGCCACTTGCGCGACTTTTGGTCTTTTTTGTTTTTTTTATACCTTAGGCTATTTAAATCTACCGTCCGGCGTCAAGTGGTATAAGGGTCATGTCATTAATGTTACACTAAATCCAACAGGAGAAGTTCTCTACTGCTACTGTTGCCAGTTCATGCATGGCGCTGCTAATGCTCCGCTCACTTATATTGAGTTTCAGAGTAGAGAATTGACTGTTAAACAAACCTAATCCGTTTTCCCCACTTCTACCCTGAATTTAATTATATACTGCAGAGCACTGTGTGACGAATGTATCAGAAACTATAAATATATGACTATATAATGTAACTTTATTCTACTTTATGTCAAGGTCGACTGAGAGAAAATCTAGCTAAATCAGAGAGCATTTGGACACACGGTTTTCCTTAAATAGAAGTAACAACTGTAACAAAAATCTTTTTTTTTTTTTTTTTATAATTATGCACCTGAAACATCCCTTTGCCCACGTGAACTTTAAAGAAAGAAAAAAATAAAAACAATTTATCTCAGCCTTACTGAAGCAAATTAGACCAAACACCGGGTTTTCGTCCCACTTTGCAAAGTCTGTAGAGGTTACTTGAGCCCTTCGTTCCTAATAGACAGCGTACACAACAACAGCAACAACAACATTTAAGACAACAACAACAACATAATTTCAGATAATCCATTGATTATCGAAACCTAATTTCAACCGACAGTCTGCTCCTTGTTTTATGAAACTTTTTAAAGCTGAGGAATAATCATTGAGTATAAATACATGTATTAATGAATCTTACCTAACAAATGATTTATTATCCATCTAAGCATATAATCTACTAATTATATTTTGCCTTCATCGAAAGACTTGCACGTGGCATATATTTGAGCCATTTGGCGGCTTCTTTGATACGTTTCATGCCGACGAGCAAAGACACTTGTGAAATACAGCGCATGTCAAACCAGGGGGCATAAATGCTTTCTGTCTTCGCAACTATCTCCGCTGTGTTATCTCCCCCTGCAGACATTTTTGCAGGTCAGTCGCTCGTGTTTTCCGCTTAACTAAATCGATAAGTGAAGGCAGGCGATACAGTCCCTTACACTGTATGTCCTCAGGGATAGGACATTATAATAGCCCAATAAGATTTGTAACAGGACATGTCAACAGTGACAAATGGCCCTGATGTGCTATCTACCTGCAGCCATCTTGGCCGCGCGGCCACAGGGAAGCGGCTTCTCTTGTCTTTCCCATGCCCTCGACGTTTCCTCGGGCGAAAGACGGGAGATTTTACTTGTTAACTTTTGTAAATGAAGGGACATCATCAAATCAAACAGGCGACAAACACAACAGAAGAAAGAGTGAAGAGAGGAGTGGTGAAATCGGAGGAAAAAATGTGAAGATTTATACAGCCCATTCAGCTGACCACAAAGTGTTTGGATGTTCAGGGGCACAAGGTGCATGAAAACTATTAACAAATGCTTGTGGTAAGATGACGATTTATGTCATTTTGTCTGCCCTTTGTTCTACCAAATCTCATAAAACTGAAGACAATTCTTAAAGGCGTATGTACATCTGTGACCAAATCTCCTTCCCTATACCCCCGCCCCTTGAATCTATTTCCTGTCCTTCCTATTTCTGTCTTTGCGACTCAATATAAGATTTGGATATCAAATCCTAACAGTATCAAGAATGTAAGGGGTTCTATGATATCATTATTTATCAGGTTTGAAAAGCTGTAATTAATACTGTCAGGCTGTGTCAGTTAAGCACTATTTTATTACACATTTGTTTGCTATCTGGAAGAAACGGAGTAGTTCTTCTACAAAGTACGATGAATGAGTCTCTGACCAAATAGGGCCCTTAACACTTCAAAAGCTAAGAGCATTGTGAGTGCGGGAAAACTGTTTTCAGATGTTTGTGGTATAACACGGTATATAGGCTGCAGGTCATCCTTTGTTCTACCAAATTTTGTAACACTAAAGATCAGTTATTATGGTCTATGTACATGTCTCCTCCCCAGTCCTCCCCATAGTCCCTTTCTCCACATCAGCTCTCTCACTACGCTCTTCGCGACTCAATACATGTTCAGATGTTAGGAGTTAAGTGAGTGTGAAACCACTGTGTGTTTTACTAGCCAATTAATGGCTGACTTCCATTAATTCTCTCTTTATAATACAAAAGGACTTTAAACTGAAGCTCGTCTCTTTGGGTTCAACATAGTGCTTGCATTTTTCTGGGCATTAAGAATTGGAAAACCACTCCCAGATTCTTGTGGCATAATAATTGTAGTTTATAGCTAGCCTTTTGTTTTACAGACTACTAAAACTGAAGCTCGTTCTCTTATGTGTATGAAAACTGTTCTCAAATTCTTGTGGTACAACTGAGGTTTACACTCATAAGTAATGTTCTCTGATTGCCCTGACTTCATGAACTTGAAGATCATTCAATTAAATATAGAAGTGTCAATGCACAGAACTGATTAAAGAGTTTGTTTTTATGCTTTGAAATTTGTAACTCTATTTCGAAACATCCTTTAACAAATTATAAAGTAATACTTCATACATCTTGTACTGCCTTTATGTGTGGAAGGTAACTTTTTACAAAGCTAAGGTAAATATCGCCATAGAGGATTGGACACTCTAGCAGTTACTACTCATACTGATATAATTAAGCATATGTGAATCTTTCCCTTTATTTCCCCCTCCCCCAACCTCTCTATGCCTCTCCTGACCACACATTTATCATCTCATCTAAAAAGCTTTTTGGACCTTCCTCAGATGACCAGCAGCTGCTTTCTGTGAACTACTTTATTCTATTATCTGCCACTCCCAGCCTAGGAAACACGAAAAAGTTTACAAAACTTAAGATTGAAGTTTGCGTAAAACTAACTTTGACCCACAGTTATCTCTTTGCTACATATACGTGCATATCTGTATGAGTGACAAAAAATCCCAGAAAACAGCAGGGAGGTGAGAATGAGGAGCCGCGATAAAGAAGCAACTACGAGAGAGAGGAGGAAGTAGTTGAAGGAGACAGACAGTAAGGACAGTCCACAGGCAGCGCTACCAAACAGTTCATAGGTCGGAATTCCCCGAGCCAGAGAATGAAACATTCGCACATGGAAATCTTGGCAAAGATTGTTGGACAATGGCGTCAGGGCAGAGCGGTCGTTGTATTTTGCATGAACCAGTAAATTGTCTCAAGATCGGACTCCGTGCTCACACTTTGTTCATCTTTTCTTTTCATCTGTGTTTCTTGTTTGTTTGTTTGTTGTTGTATATTAAGATGTCAATGATCGGTCGACAGTCTGTGCTATTTTTCAAGATATTCCGGAAATATGATGATGATGTTGAGGAGGAGGATAGAGAAGAAATGGCGTAGCAATTTTGATCCTCTGCAACAATCTGTGTGTTTAAGTTCTCTAACCTTCTCTTGTGTGTCTGACGATTTGTCATGATAGAAACGTTAGCCACATTTTGTTTGAGATACAATCTTGTAGTAACAAGTTTTGAACAACTATTATATGGCTTGTAACAATCTAGATATTTACATACCATTTATAGCTGGTGCAACAATGGCAATGATATAACAATAATAACAAACAACAATAATAACGATGAAGATAAACAACAAGAGTAATCAACAACAATGAAAGAAAAGTATAAACATGTATATAAAAAGGCAACAACCTTCTAATTATTTAGTTTACAGATTTTTATTGATAGACTAAGAAACAGAGTCCTGGTTTATTTAGCTTTAAGTTGAACACTAAACAATACTATGATGTAAATTGATGGTTTCCATTCTACCCATTCTTCCATAACCTGAATGGTTCCATGGGATGTTATGTGTGCATACGTTCCAATGTACCAGGTGTTTAATAACTAATGAAATTAAGACTAAAGTTAGATTGAAAAGAGAGGAAAGAAACTAGTGAAATAACAAACTGAAGCTAATAGGTCTGTGATAAGATAAGCGTTACTGGCATCATTAAGATCCACAGCATTGAGAATGGGATACTTAATAGATGACGAAACCAGTCCAATCCAAAGACCTGACGTTGAGTTTAAGTAGAAGATCTACATTCTGCAGGTGTGGCCGTTCCCCATCAACTTCCTCTTACACGTCAGCACTGGATAGGGAATTAAAAAAAAAAAAAAATGGTTATCATTAGATAACACCAGAGAGTGGATGAGCTAAGGGTCAGTGGCTCCCTGAGACATGATGAGAATGCGGAGAGATGGAGGGAGCTGGTTTAGAGATTTGTAGTGATGTCCTGGAGATCAACGAAACTTAGGCCGGCGTAAGGAATGAGTTGATTGGATCTGAATTTATGAAATATGTGTTAGCCTAGAAAACAGTATATCAACATGTGAAGCCTAACATGGAACTCACAAAAGACAAGATCCAGAGGTAGGGCAAGGAATGTTATAGAACATTATGTCTGGGCAGAGATAAAGAGCGCATTTTGCAAACCAGAAGATTTGTTTATAGAGATTTTAAGCTGTTGATGATGGTGGTAGTGATGATAATGATGATTACAGTTATCAAGGTTCGAAAACTTGACTAGTGATATCAGTTTATTCAAATTCTACCATATTGCGTGTTCTTCGTATTGTTATTTGCTTCTTTTTGGTGTATTCGATTTGTTATCATGTCATCTTTATTTTAAGACATGTTTATAAAATGATGATTGTGACGATGAGGATGATAAAAGAAACTCCGCTGTACAGGAAGGAAGGAGATGCCAGGAAGGCTCCATTACTTCTGACCATCACCATTTAACGCGACACCTTTGCTCACTGATCAATCCCTCTCTTATAATGTTCTTCCCCTTACTCTCTCATTTATTCCTTCATTCCTTTCTTCATACCCTCCCCTTCCTTCCTTAATTTTTTTCAATAATTCATCAATTTATTCCTTCCTCTTCCCTTCTCCATTCCATTCTTCCCTCGTTCATTCATCCATGAGATCAGTCAGCCTCACTCAAAGACTTACGTCCACAACAGCGAGAAACACCAGGCAGACAGGTCTCTCCAGATTGCTTGCAGTTACTACCAGAGCTAGAGCGACATCTGTACTGATTGGTCATCGTGCCTCTCTGGCATGTCAGGCCTGGGCCAAACAGAAAGGTCAGTTCACTATCTTATACCAATGTCAGATGATCGAAATGTATAATAATAATAGCAGCGGCAAGTGTCTAACTAAAGCGGACATTTGGTTGACTTAATCTGCCGCCTTTAGAAAACAAGCTATAGAAACCCCAGACTGTATAGTAATGGCAAGGACTTAGACATAAATTATAGTGCTGTGCTTAGCCTGCACATTTCCCTTAGAGATAAATGTCACCAGCAGTTTGTATGTGGGAACTCCGCTCCCCTCTCTCCATCCCCACCCCCTCACCCAATAATAGCACAATCCCAGGGCCATTAAATTAAGCTTCACTGCAAAAGATTATGCCCTGCATGTAGCTTAGATGTGACAATTTTTCAGCTTAATCAAACATTTCACCATAGCTACATTTTGTTTTTATCTCTTCTATGATATGATATGTCATGAAATGATAAGAAGAAAAGGGTAGGATAAGAAAGGATAGGACAGGACAGGAAAGGACATGATGAGATACAATACGATCCGATGGGAAAGGATAGCTTAGGATAAGAGAGGATAGGACAGCAAAGGATAGGATAGTATAGTATAGTATAGTATAGTATAGTATAGTATATAGTATAGTATAGTATATAGTATAGTGTAGTATAGTATAGTATAATACAGTACAGTATGTCATCTTTGCATAATTCTAAATAACAGCTTCACGTGAAACCTCTTCGTAAAGAACATTGACATGAGACTTGTTCTTACCAGCGTATATTACCTAGTTTAATGTATTTTACCTTTCCAAAGGATAAGATAGGATCTAAACTGACCCCTCTGTAGACGCAGGAAACAAGCAACTCCTGCGGGTCTGTATTTTAGCCCCAAACTCTAGCTAGATCTATAATCAGTGTACGCTACTCAGAATACGTTTCAACCACAAATGAGACCAAAGTGTAGATTATCTCTCCACTAGAGTCAGATACAAACAACTCCGTGAGTTTCAACGTTTCCTGCGCCTTTTTTTTTTTTTTTTTGAGGAGAGGGTGGGAAGTATATAAATATCTTATCAGCTCAGTAACCTACCTTTTCGGATTTTCCGCCTCAGATACAAAAAAAGAAAAAAAAAAGATGAAACGAGCGCCGGAGGGAAGAGATGAAGGAGATAAGGAGCGAATGAGAAGGACGGAAAGGTGGAGGAGAAAGGTAGGCATGGGTGGTGAGAAGCGTGAATAATGCGCACGTGCCCTGCTCACGCTGTCAGTATCTTCATCATAACGAACCTCAACATCTACCCGACCTGGGTGAGCGATGAGAGGAGGATGGGGAAGAGGGGTAGCAGGGACAGAGGAGATGTGGCAGAAGAGGAAGAAAGGCAGAGGAGGGTGAAGATATAAAACAAAGAAGGAGAGGAGATACAGTAGGTTGAGGAGAAAAGCATTAAAAAGAAAAATCATGTTGCACTACCTCTGTTGGTTGGTTGGTTGGTTGGTTCGTGGATGAGTTATAATCGTTTGTTAGTCACTATTAGTTAGATAGTTGGTTGGTTTCTGAGTTTTTGGTTTCACTCACCGACTCACTCACTCACTCACTTACTCACTCACTACTCACTCACTCACTCACTTATTTACTCACTCACTTACTCACTCACTACTCACTCACTCACCCACTCACTCAATCACTCACTCAGTCACTTACTCACTCACTCACTCACTCATTCACTCACTCACTCACTCACTCATTTACTCACTCACTCACTCACTCATTCTTTCATTCACTTACTCACTCACTCACTCAATCACTCAATGACTCACTTACTCACTCTCTCACTCACTCACTCAATCACTCACTCACTCACTTATTTACTCACTCACTTACTCACTCACTCAATCAATCAATCAATCAGTCACGTACTCACTCACCCACTTACTTATTCACTCATTCACTCACTCACTCACTTTCTCCCTCACTCACATACATACTCAAATAGTCTAAATGGTTTCTCTTTTTCGCCACCTCATGGCAGTTTGAGAAAGGGCTACAAAAGAGGACTTAACAAATACACGATTTACTTATTTTGCTACTCCTCAGTATTCAGACCTAGTTGAGTTGCTGCCGTCAGCTGTTTCGACCATCCAGATTTGGCACGACGGAACGGCTTAGTTTGTATCCACTGGCACGGAAAACAAGAACTGGCAGTGCTGAGCATAGCCCGGTACTCACCTAGGGGTCTCAGTGTCTATCGCGATTTGGTGGTAAGCTTAACCGCAGCGTGAGCCCTCGGGGTCCGAGCGAGGAGTTCTCACCCCGAGGTAATCATATCTCTAGAGGCTGAAATTCATGTATTCAAAATATACATCACTGTGTTAGTTTCTGGTTCTGTTTAACTCAACTTCAGGTTTTCTGTAAATAAACTAAGTACACGAGGATGTGTTTAAATACTGATTTATCATTTGACTGTAATACAGATCTTGGATTTGTGACTTCTTTACTTTTTGAATAGCCAAAAATACACCATTTGAATTGGTAACTGTTTTACGGAGATATGGATTTATTAATTTGGTAATTGCAAATTATTATGTTCAGATGCAATGATAGGTATTCTAAGCAATCTAGTTGGCTTGAAACAATTAGTTTCAATATAAAAGAGATAGAAGTTTGATTATTTTTAGAAATGGATGAGCACGTGAATGAGTGGGTGGTAGGATGGGTAGGTTGATGAATGTATAACTAGATAGGGAATAGGGTAGGTTAATGAATAGATAGATATAGATAGATAGATGGATGGATCGATGGATGGATGAATAACTAGATAGATGGATGGATGGATGGATGGATGGATGGATGGATAGATGAATGGATGGATGGATGGATGAATGAATGGATGGATGGATGGATGGATGGATGGATGGATGGATGAATGAATGAATGGATGGATGGATGGATGGATGGATGGA
>JBCAUA010107634.1:0-23555 GCA_038406235.1 Peronia verruculata
TTTTCGAAGCATATCGGGAATATGTTGAGAAAAAGCAACAACGCGGCGGACGCGAGGCGGTGCGCTGTATCCAAAAAATTAAGGGTTGCCAGAGCACTAGCCAAAAGTCAGGCTTGTTAGCCTGAGTATCTTAAGAAACTGTTTTTATGAGTTTTTAGTGAATGAATTGATCTTGTAATAAGTGCTACAAAGCCCCGTCCTTCTTCTTCGACATTGTGAATACAAGGCTGATTACGCTACAGTCTCGTCCAGGCTGTAAAGGGAGTTGTCCGTGATCAAGCTTCGCGTACCCAACCCGATCGATGACCAGACGCGTCCCAGCGAACTGGAGAAACACCTGTCCCAGGAGGTGCTCGTTACCCGTCAAAGCGTCAGCTTCGATGTGCATCGTGGGCAAGGGCAGGAGGCCGAACTCATCGTTGATGACGACGATGTGCTCGAACTGGAATTGGACGACGGGCACCGGCTCTGGATTCGCGCCGACGATATCGAAGATGATCTGGGTGCATCGCTGCTTCGATCGGAAAACGAAGAGGGAGCGACTGTTTTTCGTATCCCGCGCGAATTGCCATCCAGAAGTATCAGTCGCGGTGCTGGCAAATGGGTCATTCAGGGCCTCAAGGTGCTGGGCGTGGATATCGCCGGGTCGATCAGTGATTTTGTCACTGAGAAGGTCGAAGGAAAACAAGTGCCGGCCCCTGGCCTGTATCGATGCACGCCGGCCGGTTCGACAGCACTGCAAGCGGTAGAAGCGCTGGATAAGAGCAAACCAATTCTGGTCTTTGTTCATGGTACGGCATCGAGCACCGAGGGCAGCTTCGATGCACTGTGGCAGTCTGGCGCGGGTCACCTGAGTGATCTGCTGTCGCATTACGGTGGCCAGGTGCTGGCGTTCCAGCATCGCACGCTCAGTCAGAGCCCGGTAGAGAATGCGCTGGAACTGATCAACGCGCTGGACGCGGTACCGTCGACGGTACAGGGGCGGTTTCCGCTACGGCTGCATCTGGTAACGCATTCGCGTGGTGGTCTGATCGGTGAGTTGCTCTGTCGCGCTACCCGCATGCAGGGGACCACCTTCGACCAGGACGACCTTGCCTTATTCGCCGAGGGTCGGTACCAGCGAGATCAACAAGCACTTTCAGCGCTTGGGCCTGCGCTGGTCCAGTCAGCGTTGCAGATCGAGCGCTTCATCCGTGTTGCCTGTCCCGCCCGTGGCACGACGCTCGCCGACGGGCGGCTCGATCGCTATCTATCCGGTATTGTGAATGTGTTGGATAAAGTGCCCGGCATCTCCAATCCGGTATTCGAGGGCATCACGAGCCTGATGCTGGCGGTGATCCACCGGCGTACAGACCCTGAGGAACTGCCGGGTCTGGAAGCCATGATGCCGACCTCACCGACCGTGCGCATGCTGAACCGGCCGGATATTACCGTGGCGGCCGATCTGCACGTGATTGGTGGGGATGTCGCGGCATCGGGCTTCTTTCATCGAATCAAAGTGCTGATCACCGATTTGTTCTATCGCGAAGATCACGATCTGGTGGTCAATACACCATCGATGTTCGGTGGTGCCAAGCGCTCGGCCGGTATTCGCTATTGGATCGATACCGGCGGTCACGTGGATCACTTTCGCTACTTCAGCAACAGCAGCACCGCATCGCGCGTGGTGGCAGGCTTGCGTCATAGAAATTCGGAGCTGTTTCGAGCGCTGACCACCGGTCCGGACCGGGTAAGCGAAGGCGATTACATCAAGCGCACGATCGGTCCACAGGCCGATGTACGTTCGGCCGGTCCCAAGCCAATCGTTTTTGTCGTACCCGGCATCATGGGTAGCCATTTGGCAGTAGACGGTGATCGTGTGTGGCTTGATTATCTCACGATCGCCCGCGGCCAGGTAGCGAAGCTCGCGATCGATGCGGGTACCCAGGTACAGACCGATTCGCTGCTCGGCGATGCCTATGGCAAATTCCTGCAGTACCTGGCAGTGACTCACGATGTTCGCCCCTTTGCCTACGACTGGCGCGCATCGATCGACACGAGCGCCGAGTTGCTGCGTCAGGCAATCGAATCTGCCGTGCAGGAGGCAGAGGCACTCGATCAGCCGGTGCGTATTGTCGCCCACTCGATGGGTGGGCTGGTGGTGAGAGCCATGCTGACCACCGATAGCGGGCAAGCACTCTGGCAACGCATGGGGCAGCATCGCGGCTCACGCCTTCTCATGCTGGGTGTTCCCAACGGTGGCGCACACGCTATGGCTGCGATGCTGATGGGCCGAGATGCCGTCGCGCGCAAACTCGCTCTGCTCGATGTCAAGAACAGCCTGGCCGAGTTGCTCCGGGTTTTTTCTCGCTTTGACGGCGTTCTGCAACTGTTACCCAACGGGGGCAGTCTTGATTTGTTTCATCCAGATAGCTGGCAGTACCTGCAGGCTCAGGATGATCATCCGTCACGGGGTCTGTTCAGTCAGTCGATAGCCAGTTCGAAGAGTGCCGGGATTGCCTGGAGCATTCCGGATTCGGATCAGCTTGGATATGCGTCTCGGCTCCGTCGGCGACTCGATGCAAGCCCGATCGATGCTGAACGAATGATCTATGTGGCTGGCACAGCGCCGGAGACGCCGGTGGATATCACTATTGACGAATCGGCGCGTATCGGCCACCGGGTGCAGGTGTATGCCACGGCCGAGGGTGATGGCCGAGTGCCATGGAGCACCGGTATACCGGCTGAGCTGCCCGCTCGCCAAGTGTACTACATGGATGCCGCCCATGGCGATCTGGCTGCAAACGAGTCAACGTTTGCAGCGCTTTTGCAGTTGCTGGAGACGGGCGTGACCCAGCAACTATCGAATAATCCCATTCGACACCGTGGGCAGAGGGGTGAAACGTTCATTTTACCGCCCGCCTTTGCCGACATGTACCCGGATCGAGCCGATCTGGTAGCCGCGGTTCTCGGAGGCCAGCGACATCAGCATCGGGCAGGGAAAAAACGGTGTCATGTCAGAATCGTTCACGGCGATCTGGCCCGCTCACCGTTTCCTGTGACGGTCGGTCACTACAAGGGTGGTGTCATTGCCAGTGCCCAAGACTACCTGGATAGACAGCTTTCGGGTCGCCTGCGCGAGCGGCATCGGCTGGGCATCTATCCGGAGGCGGTGGGTAGCTCGCTGATTCTGCTCAACTCCCCCGGTGCGCCCGCTGACGATCAGCGGGCGACGGCGATGCATCCCGGTGCCATTGTCGTCGGCCTGGGCGCGGTGGGCGATCTGACGCCGGGGGCACTCACCAGTACGCTGACCGAGGGCCTGATGCGATACGCGCTAGAGGTTCGCGAAGCGTGCGAGACACATTCCAAGCAACGAGCGGAAGTCAGTGCGCCTGTTACCTCACTGCTGATCAGTGCCAGCAGCGATCTGACCCTGAGCGATTCCTTGAGCAGCATCCTGCGCGCGGTGGACAAGGTCAACCAACACCTGGCGCCACCGGAACATGCGCACCCGCGTGAACCCGGGATAACTGTCACACCGTCTGTACGTATCGACAAGCTCGATATTATCGAGTATCTGGAGGATCGTGCCCTGCAGGCTGCTCATACGCTGGACAGACTCGCTGCCACGCAGCAATTCGACAGCTTCGAGTTCCACCGGCAAGTGGTCGAGGGCAGCGGTGGCAGAAGTAGAGCCTGCTTCGACAGTGACGTTGGGTGGTGGCAGCGACTGCGTATCAGCACGCAAGCCGGTGGTGAGTTCAAGTTCGAGGCGCTCTCCGAACGTGCACGCGTGGAATCCTTCCTGCAGTCCACACAGCGCAATCTGGTAGATCAACTCTTATCCCGAGCGGCACGCTCGGCCCACGATCCCACGCTGGGCAAGACCCTGTTCGAATTACTCATTCCCAATGCCATGAAGCAAGGAGCACCGGACCGACGCGATCTGGTATTGATGGTGGACGAGGGCTCAGCGGCCTACCCATGGGAACTGCTACAGGATGGTAATGCCAGGGATGCGCGTCCCTTGGCGGTGGAGGCCGGCTTGATCCGCCAGCGGGTGTCGGTGACGTTCCGCCCCCAGCCGCAGATGGCCACGGGGTCAATGGCTTTGGTGGTTGGCGATCCGGCAGCGCATGAACCCACAGGTGCCACCCTGGCACGGCTGCCCGGGGCAGCATCTGAAGCGCGTCAGGTGACCGAGCAACTAAACCGAGCAGGATACGCCACCGAGAGCCTGATTGGTGAAAATGCAAGTGCCCTGGATGTGATTACCCGGCTCTATCAACAGCCCTATCGGATTCTGCATATTGCCGCTCATGGGGTCTTCAAGCAGCGCGTGGATGAAAAAGGGCGGATCATCAAAACGACCGAATCGGATGAACAGGCCGACCCGGATACGACCGGGCGCGTCTCCGGAGTGGTGCTCAGTGATGGAATCTACCTGACTCCGAACGAGTTTGAGCAGATGCGGCACGTGCCGGAGCTTGCGTTCATCAACTGTTGCCATCTGGGCGACCAGAGTGGAGACGCCCGCTCCTGGCAGGTCGACTATCATCGCCTGGCAGCGAATGTGGCGACGCAGTTGATACGCATGGGGGTTCGTGCGGTCATTGCCGCCGGTTGGGCGGTGGACGATGCCGCCGCCAGACACTTCGCCAATATCTTTTATGCGCGCATGCTGGCGAACAGCACCTTCGGCGATGCAGTGACCGATGCTCGCCGGTCTACTTTCCAGTATGAGCAGGGACGCGGTAGCAATACCTGGGGTGCCTACCAGTGTTATGGCGATCCGGAATTTCGTCTGGTCAACGGCAGTTCATCAGGTGCATCACGATCGGACACCGGTGCCGCCGATATGCCACTGTCGCCAACGGAACTCATCACGGAACTACACGTACTGGTGAGACGCGCAACCCACGCCTCGGCCGAGTCACTACCGGCGATGCGTGCCGCGTTCGAGCAGCGAATAAAGCATATCCCCGAACACTGGTATGACTATGGCACCGTGTGCTCAGCACTCGCCAGTGCCTATGCTGCATTCGGTGACCTGCGGCAAGCCGCAGAGCTTTTTCAACGCGCCTGCCACAGTACACGCGCGGATGCGCCGATCAGATCAATCGAGCACCTGGTGAACCTGAGGGCGCGCTGGGCGATGGATCAGGCCACCCGCGATCAGGCCACAGACGAAGACAAGGCCACGGCCTTGAGTGAGCTGACAGCCGCTGCGAAGCTGGTGGATACACTGCTGGATATCAGCATTACCGAAGAACGGTTTGCACTCAAGGGCAGTATTCACAAACGACAGAGCATGCTCGCCGCTACGCCGGCAACGCAGCGCGACCGCCTGAAGGCCATGGCGGAGGCCTATGACCAGGCCCGCGCACTGGCAAGCAGTGGCGGAAAAGCCTCCTCGCATGCCATCTATGCTCTGCAGAATAGCCTGGCAGCTTGCATTACTCGATTCTGGGGCTTGACGGCTGGGAGATATCCCAAGCAGAAAGCGGCTTATACTCAGGAGAAAACCAGTATCGAAACGAACCTTGAGCAACTGAAGCACGATATCGACCACGCCGCTGATGCTGGCAGCGATTTCTGGGCCGACTGCCGAGAGCCCGACCGCTTACTGCTTGAGGTGATGCACCAGCGCACGCTGAGTGACACACAGATCACGGCCATTGCCCAGGGGTATCAGGCCGCTAGCCGCATCGGCGTCACCGGGCGCGAGATCAAGACCATCAGCGAACACCTGAGCTTCTTTCGCTGCATGGCCGCAAGGCAGTTGAAAGGTGCAGAAAAAGATGCCCTGTGCCAGGGTATCGAGAAGCTGCGAGGTATCATTAACGAAGAGCTTCAGGGGAACTGATGATTGCGAGCGCTCTATTGATCTTTCACGGGCGCGGCTGTGCGTGGACTCTCCATGTCTTGCAGTAACTTTATAATGGCGAAAAATGGGGCTTGTAGCGTTGCGACCTTCGGTCTAACGCCGCAAGAAATCGAGGCTCCAATTGCGCCGAGAAACGCAGAAAGCCTGAGAGCCAGCAACCATGCCTTGAACAGCTACTCCTTTGTAAGCTTGTTAGATCACGGCCTGCAATAGCCAACATGTCATTTTTTAACAATGCCTTGACGTCGTGATAATGCTGTATCTGGGCTTGAGATAATGGTTCAATCATCAAAATGAGTGTTGATCGACAACAGAAGCAGCAGGAGAGCATGGTATGCCCGATCGATATCGGCGCAAGCCCGGTCAGGCCGTCACAGCCATTCAATTGGATCTGACTGTTGAGACCTTCACCTATCACAAGTGGGGAGATGAACAGCGCGCTCGCTCTGGAGACTGGCTGGTGGACAACAACGGCGATATTTACACCGTTACAGCCGAAACCTTCGCCCGCACCTATCGTCAAGTCAGCCCGGGTCGCTGGGTGAAAGTGACACCGATCTGGGCCGAGCAGGCAACAGAGGCCGGCAGCGTCGCCACCCAGGAAGGTCGAACACACTACAACGCCGGCGATTGGCTTGTGTATAACGCCGAGGGCGGACGTGATGCCTACGCCATCGACGCCGGCACTTTTGAGCAGCGCTATGAACGGGATGATACGGGGGATATGGTGTAGTTGAGCGGCTAGCAGCTACAGCATGACAATATCTGAGCGCGGCTGACAGACTGAGGACATCCAATACGACTGAATGCTTCGCTTGTGCTTCGTAAGCTTGGGTTGAAAAAAGGTAGAAAACCACTCGTGTAACCAGCCGCCCAGAGAGTCTCTCAGGTGCTCTCGATGTAGTCGACTACCCAAAAGGCTATGTTGCACGGGGTTGTATCTATCAGATACCCTCTTTAATACCGTGGGCGAACTCAATATCCAAGAGAGATAGTCCAGAGTAGGAAAGGTGTCGCCAACGGCAGCGCTGTATATTATCAAACGCTAGTAGTGTTTAGTTCATGTAGGAAAACAACGTATGGAAAAGAGTATTGATATGAAGTACGACGTTTTCCTTTCTTATAACCGCAATGACAACGATAGATATCACGTTAAAGACCTTTCTCAGGATCTGAGTGCCTACGGCTATGAGGTTTTTCTGGATGAAGAAAATCCAACCGAACTGGTGGGAGACACTCTTGGCAATGTCTTGGAAAAAGCAATAAGTAGAAGTCGAATTGTGGTTGTCTGTATCGGTATGATGGGGCTGGGTCCGACACAAAAAAAAGAAGTCGAATTCGCCAGAAAATTAAATGAAGCCGCGGTAGAAAGAGGCCATGAAGAACCGTCTCTGCCGGTAATTATACCATCGACATTGGGTTTTACTATACGCGAAGACTTGAGTGATTCGGGTATTCCCGGCTGGCTTAAAGCCAATATTGTGCATAGCTATCCAAAATACGAGAAAAGACACGATGGAATCATCGACAAGATAAAGGTAGTGTTACCGAAATCTGATGATCAGAAATATCCAGACGTAACAAACGATGACATTCCTGGTGTAATTAGAGAATTCTCAGATTATATAGTAGAAGATGGCCTTACCGTTTTTTTAGGAACGTGCTGGCCGGAGAGTGCAGAAGACGGGTATTATAATCCATATGAATTACGTAATAAAATAGTAGATTTAGTTAATGTAGACAACACTGAGAATATCTCCTTGGAGCAGGCGGTAGCGGCAGCAGTCATGGCAACCAGTAACCAGAGAGACCTGCTACAGAGTTTTAAAAAAGAGAAAAAAAATGTCGACAAAATGTATTCATTATTTGCGCCAAGAGTGGTTACAGAACTGGCACGCACGCTGGAACACCTGCAAAGGAATCCAACGAAAAGAGGAGGTGATCCTAGTCAAGAAAATGAAGAATTACGCCCGCTTACCGTGTTTTCAACCAGTCCCGATATTTTGTTAGAACGGGAGCTAGCTTGGCATGGTGTGTCGTTCTTGCGAGTAATAGTCACCCCTGGGGTGTCCTACCGGTTGTCAATGGTATTCGTCGAAGATGCCAGGAGTGAGCTTAGAGTTCGTCAACTCATAGACGGACTACCTACAAAAGTGAAATCAGTCCTTGAAAATGACTTCAATGCAACAACAACAGAGTATGAGATAAAAGACTATGACATAAGAAGAATTAATGATGGTAAAGACCGCCAGTCCCGTATTTTTAATGGGGCTATCAGTAATTTCCCGGGCGTGAACAAAAAACAATTATGGCAACTGTTCGAAGTCAGTCGTATATTGAAAGAAACTTCAAAAAGTTCAGGTCTCGACGTGTCTTTTGAGCAAATTGGAAAAAACGATGGAGATATCGATGCATCAACAGTGATCGTCGATTGGTGCGAAGAAAGTAGCATCCCAATCGTTGTTAAGCTCTATGGCTGCGTTAATGATGATCGAGACATTGTCGGATTCTCCATGGAGCAGATCGCAAAGGCGACTAGGAGTGGTAACTGGATCCCCCGTTGTATACTAGAAAAAATCTTAAAAACTCCAACCGTTTTTGCTGGGTTCAAGAGCATTGGTTTGGACTTTCAGAGTTTGCTATTTGGGCATCTTCGACAGCAGGAGGGTATTGCATGGAGTGGAAATGCAGATAGATACTTCATCCCAGTAGAAAAGCGATATTCCGAGGAAGAAAGATACATGAATTTCGATCAAGCCCTGTATGAACGTAGAAGAGAGTTTTCATCGCTAGAGATTGAGGTTTTTAAGTACACAGATGCCTGGGAGTTCTTCAATGGATTAAACCGGTATCCAATACGGCCATGAATGCTCGCATGTCTGCACAGCGGGAATATGCTGAATTGCCTAGACCTTACAAAGGCCCTCATCATTATCGTATGTGGGACAAGCCGCTTTTCTTCGGTCGTGAACCGGATATACGAGCTGTAAAGGAAATGGCCTCGTTAAATCGTCTGTGCTACCTACATGCGCCTTCTGGGGCTGGAAAAACATCCATTTTGCGTTGCGCTGTTGGACCAGCAATGGAAGAGAAGGATTACTTTTACATATATATCAGGCCCGGTGAAGATCCAGACAATGAGCTAAGGAGGAAAACACTGGAATGTATCATACCAGCCCCTGAAGCAGAGTTAAAATTCCTGGAGAAGTTTCATTCCGCATGGGAAAGGTCGAGTCAGAAAACGAGGGTGAATGGCTGCACCTTGTCGGAATTACGCAGTTGGTTCACAGCGCTAAAAGTATACGATCCGATACGTGCAGAGCTTTTTTCGAAGAATGATCATTGCCAAAATATTGAAGAGTCGACCGATTACGGCTCTAATAGTGGCCTAAACCCAACTCATAATTACAACGATGCGGATAGTTCACTGTTCGTTCGCTCATTGTTTCTTAGAAACGGGCAACGGCGGCTATGCGAATATATTGTTCGTCTGCTAAAAATTACAGATAAACCGCTCGACGAGGATGACACGAAACCTTTTCTATCGAGGAGCGATCAAAGTCAGATCGATGTCAAACGGTTGCTCGAAATACTGAATGATAAAAACATTCAGAAAGCGCATGTTGAAGCATATCTTGAGCTCTGGTGTCGCGAATCCTGCCTCAGCATGTTTTTCAATAATCTAGCGAATAAATTTCAAGAGAAACGATGGCAGCCTTCTTTCTACATCGTTATTGATCAGTTTGAGGAATTTTTCACGCGTTATGGAGATACCGAGTCGCTACGTATAAAGAGTCGTCTGAATAGAGATGGTACATTAGATTATAAGAAGCGTGATAGATTTTTTGAGCATTTAGATAATGCGCTGTATGATCGAACTCCGGAAGATAGGGGTGTAGAGACGGCGCATTCGCGTGGGAATAATATGCAGGTAATGTTTTCCCTGCGAGACGATTATATAGCAGCGCTCGATCGAATAGAGCTCACCCAGAACATATTTACTGATAGGAAGCGACATCATTTAAGTTTACTTAAGCCAGACAGGTTGAATCAAGTAGTTCAAGAACCTGCTTGGGAGTTCGGCTATGACTATACAGAAGAGTTAATAAAACGCATACGTGACGATCTGACGGAAGAAGAGCGATTTGTCGAGTCGACACAGGTACAAATCGTGTGTGAGCGCCTGTGGGAAGAATATGGCGAGCAGCTTCATAGGCAGGTAAAGGTTGGGCAAACCAGCGATGACTCACCTCAATCGGACTTTAAGATCACACTGCAGAATCTTGAGGAACTTGATGGTATCGAGGGGGTTGTCGATAAGTACTTTACCGATTTTTTAAAGGGGAAGGCGCTTGATAAAGAAAATGGAAGCTCTGATGACCCTCTGAATAGGCTAGGTATTCTCCATTTATTGTCCTTTCTTTTCACGCAGGACGGTACCCGAAGCGTGATGGATCAGCGCAGTCTTGTTGAGCAGAAATTTCTGGATACGCAGCACCGTATAGACCATTTAGAGGCGTTACGCCGCGCATCCATTGTACGCGTAGAACCCCATCGTAATGGCGGATACGTCGAAATAACACACGAATTTTTACTTGCTCCCATTGCTGATGCCTTGCAGCAAATACGCAACAATCCACTACGAACAGATGACAGTCAAATGTTACTGGATTGGAACGCATTGATGCGTGCAGTGGCGAAACTGACAGCGGGCGTAACATTGTCTGTATTCAGGAAAAGGTCGAGTGTGCTTGAAAGAAGCGAGCGCGAAGCACTGTACCTTTATCGTAGTCATCTCAATGATAAAATAATAAAAGACTGGCTTGCGGAGTACATGGTTCTGTGCGTGATGATAGCAGACGATGTTGGTAATGAAGAGGATTGGAAAGCACAGTTGGCATATTGGGCTAATCAAACCGATAATATAAAAGAGTACGAAATTCTAGATATACATGAAATTGAGAAAAGGCATATAGAAGGTACGCCAATAATATTTAATGCATTTTTGGTGCAGAGTCTTCTTGGTTGTGACGAAAAGGACGAGAAGCCACTAACCGAAGCTTTCATCAAAGCGTTGATTGAGACAATAGTGTCTTATAGTCAGGATGAGGCTGAACTTCGTCGGTTGCTGAAAAAGGTGTTGTCTTATGTCAAAGAGTAGTATGTACCAACTCCTGAAAAGTCAGGTTCAGCGACTGGGCACGAAGCAGCTTTCAGAAAATGTAGAGAAGAACATTGTTATTGCTTGTGCGGAGATTGGGGGTGACAAGAAGTTTGAACTATTAGAAGGAGTTCTGAATAACCCCAGTAAAGGTATTTCTGACAACATTCGCATGGCCGCGGCTCAAGAACTCTCTAAGCTCGATGTAGCAAGATTGGCTGGTTCGCATTGGACAATGCTGGGCAGGTTGCACCGTGAGTTTGGTGTGAAGAAGACGGTGGAAATTCCCTTTAAGGATCGATTGAAGCTGGAATGGAAAAGATATTCTTCTGAGAGTAAAGGTCGGGCTGACGTGTTGCTAATGAATGATATTCAGCAATCGTTTGTGAGTGCAATTGTTGGTGTCGTGGTAACCATTTTATTGTTGCTTATTTACAACAAAGCTGTAGATATCGGTTTGAATAAAGTCAATGCAGCTGACTTTATTCAATATATTGCTATTTCCGGGGTAATTGCGCTACTGGCAAGTATCTTTGCCAGGCGACTATTTTACCCAATTAATCTGTGTTTTGATCGGATAGCGGCACTAGTTATCCAGTTGCCGCTTGCTCTGTTATATGGTTTTTTCATTAGCATACCGCTTGTTTTGGGAATTCATGTATACGCCATCGACTACAGCATCGAAGGAGCCTTTGGCGTCGGCTTTGTAACCAGTGTGGTAATACTCACATTAGCAATTGCGATGGGTAGGACACTGGCCGCAGTTGGCTATGGTCTGACATCGAGGGATTACAGGTGGTTAGTTCAATTCCCGTTGAGTTTTCTGCCTGGCTGTACGGTACTGATTCTGAACATTGCATTCGCACCCATCAGTAGCTTCGGCCAAATCGAGGGTCTTATAGCACTATATGGTGTGTCTGCTCTTATTGCACTCGGGCATAGCTATGTCGGCATTGACACGAGGCATCGCGATAATAATCAGCGCGACAATACGAAGCTTCGAGCTGCGCTCACTGGTCTTGCCAGCTTGTTATTCATTGCATGTATCTACCCAGTGGCCCAGTCAGTCGCGCCACGTGGGATGCAAGCTGCAACAGATGCATTGAAAGATTTTCAAGCGCCAGAGGCAAGTAATGGTACAGAATTACACGTTGTCAGCCTGTCGGGACACATAGAAAAGTGGGGCTCTCCTTATGCACATGAACTAACAATTGGACTAGACGCTGGCGATGAACCTAACCTCCAGCCAGAGGGCGTAGCGGTCGAAATTCAGCGAGAGAGCGGAGAAATCCTTACCCGTGTGCTTGTGAATAATGAATCTGGCGAGGTTGAGAGAGCTGTCAGACTTGGCGCGGGCAATTACCAGATATGTGTATACGCGGGGCAAGAAAGATGCACTGTCAATCCAACGATACCGAACATTTCAAATGCTTTTTCACAACGGTTGCGAAATGGCGGTATCACACCGAATATGGAGAACGAGCTAAGAATCCAGCCACCTATTGATCATGGCTTTCTGACACTCGAATGGGATGTTAGTGGCGCAGTCGAGGCGGTTGAAGCCTATCAGTCTTGGCGGGGAAGCCACGCCGTAGAAGACGCTATTCCAGATGACGCATTTACTGCGGTGACAGACTCAGGTGTAGAGATAGCAGATGATACTGGATCGATTTTTACTCTAGAGGAAGGAGCTCTACTGTTAATGCAGGGGGAGTACCATGAAGAAAACGTAGAGGAATTCACGCAGGATGATATCAGGCAGATCCACATCATATCCGGTCTACTGGCAATGCCGGAGATAGTTGAATCTAACCGCATCAATGACTTTCACGGATCATACACGCTTGCTGGTTTTTCAGAGAATTTTCAGGATTTTGAGAGTTTGCTGATTCCTGTTATTGCTACCGCCGATGGAGATACTGCCGAAACGATAGAGATCTTCAATAGGATGCGGTTCGATGATTCGCATCATCAATTTGTAGAGAACGCAGCTTTGGTCGAATTACTCAAATGGCCTGAAGATGCTCGACAGGTAGTGTTGGATAACCTCATTTTCGGCGCTGATACTGCTAAACAAGCAGCATGGTATCTTGATTTACAGGATCCCAACATTCACGGAGCAGGACTATATCGGGTCATTGAAAAGAATGATGGCCGTGAGTCGCCGTCAGGGTCGGCAAGGGCAAAGGAAAGCCTGCCCAATGGGGTCAAGGGCGATATAACTGAGTTAAAAAAGGATAGTTTAGAAAATGCTGATGCAGAGGGCTCACAGGATGGCGCGATTCAAGCTTACTTACAGTATGGTTGGCGGCAGACATTGAATCGCGAGTTTTGTTTTCAGATTGATCCCGTCACAGCACTGCCTATGAGGAATATAGACGAGGAGAGCGTAGCGATAATCCAAAAACAAATTACAACGCTTGCCACTGAGCATCAAATGACGGATTCACTGATAGAGCCGCTTATATCGAGCAACAAGTACTGGGAAAATAGCAGGTCATTACCCTGCCGAGGAAATGCTTTCCAAAGTAGAGCACTCACTTTTGGCGAGCTTGTGGAAATACAGAAAATTGGCGCCGAGGGCCTGGAACTTGTCGCGAGTTCCGGTGATCAGGATCTGGTTATCCAAGTTTATGAGTCAGGAGATAAATTTGAGATTGATGATGATCCAGAGCACGGCGTAGAGACGATGCCATTGAAGGCGGACACGCCTCACCATGTGTGTGTAGAGGGGTACGGAGAATCGAAGTGTCCCACGTCTGTTAGTGGGTCGGACAAAGCGACGCCTTTTATGTCTTTACCCATCGCTCTGGATAGAACAGTCAACGAAGAATACCGGAAACGAATCGTCACATTCGGGCAGCTTGTTCAGCTTCCGCCGGCAGAGATAGAAGGTCGCGAGTTCGTCGCGATGTCTGATCAGGACCTGGTGATCAATCAATACGAGCCGTTGTTTGACATTATAGATAATGATGATGAGCTGGATGGCTCAGAGTCCTTTAGCTTGCAGGCTTTTATCCCGTACGTCGTTTGTGTTGAGGTTTATAACAGCAATCAATGTCGTGAACAGCAATTGATTGATCCAAGTAGTGATGGGGTAGCGGTAATCGACTCACTTCCGGTAGTGGCGGAAGATGATATGAATATCAATATACCCGGTGATGCCGCTGTGGTTGGTATTCGGCGCAGGTCACAGAACGCTGAAATTTTCGTTCGCGGCCTACCGGAAGATGAATCCAGCGTTGTCAGTGATTTTGAACAGCTTGTACACCGGCTTGAGAATGCTACGGACAAGGCATCTGAGGATAGCTCAACTGGCAGGTCTCTGTGGTTGGCCAAAAATATGGTTGAGGTTGTCCTGTCTGAAAATAGTAGTGGTGTATCCCTCGATCGAGGGTCGCTGATTTTGGTCAGCGAACTCGACGAGGGTGACCCGCATCAGTTACCGTTGATCGTCTCATTTTCGGGTGGCGGAAGTATTGAGAATATTGTTAGCGAAATCGCCATTGACAAGTCGCTCGCCGATAGTTTTTTCAAAGTAGGCCTGCAGTCC
Organism: Peronia verruculata; assembly: GCA_038406235.1. Classification (NCBI taxonomy): domain Eukaryota; kingdom Metazoa; phylum Mollusca; class Gastropoda; order Systellommatophora; family Onchidiidae; genus Peronia; species Peronia verruculata. Next base: position 14,584 of record JBCAUA010107634.1, read on the forward strand.
TTGTCTATTGAAGACGTCAGGGTAGTGAATAACTACGTGAGCGGATGGCGTTATTACGGTGGCAGTACGTATCATGGAAATACGAATATTGCGCCAATTCTGGAAGCTTCCCAGGATTTCAGCGACGTGGTATTCAATAACTTGGTAATGGGAGAGCAACCGGCCCACTGGCTGCTCAGAGTGCCTAATGTCCCCTGGATAGGCGCGATGCTTTTCCAACAACAGGGGACAGAATCCGATCGTACCAATGGGTTTCTGTCTTACGGATGGCTAGGGGAGGTTGATAATAGCTCTTGCTGGGAGTACAAGCCTAGCGATATATTGCGTTTCGATGAACTCTCAGAAGATGAGCTTCGCGTCGTCAAGAGCTACATCGACAATCTAGCCGAAGCAGTTAAAGCCGAAGATCAGGTAGCAGAGCAATACACGTCAGACGCACCCACCGATTTTGAAGTGGATTGTTCCTCGCCAGTACCTATCCGCATGTCACTGGGTTTGGGTGAATTATATCGCCTTGAGGCTCAGCGTGAAGCTGAATTCGCGGTATCGGATGGGCGTGACCTGGTCATTCGCCAGTACAAACCTGAGAGCTTACGATTTGATGATGATTGGGGTGGTATAGAGGGAGATGAAAGAGTAGCCATAGACTCCGAAGCGGACTATATATTCTGTGTTGAAGAGTATGACTCCTATCAGTGTCCTGATTATGTCACAGAGGGTGTTGGAGACTTACTCGACAAAGCGATTACTGATGGATTGGGCGAGGAAGGGAATGTAACGGCAGTTTTGCGGTGATTGACTACCAAAAAAAACCGTATCCAATACCGGCCTGTAAATCACGGATCGGGCGCTTGTAAAGCATCAGTTACTCATAACAAGGCATAGCACATCGTGCACGCCATCGGATGGGCGACACGGTCGACCCTGTACGACTGGTTTGAACAAAAATGATGAAGTCCACAGAGCGGAGGCAAGTGGATACTGTTCGTTTCTCGGTTTGAAATTGCGGTTGAACAGGGTAGCCGATCTGATGGAGCTTCTGGACGACCGCCGCGAACATAGCTCGACTATCTCGATCAGCCAACTGCCGGCCGCTCCGTGGTACGCCGCCATCGGCGACAACACAGGTGCTGATGCGATTCTGGATCGCCTGATGCACAACAAGCATTCGCCGAAATTCAAGGGTGATTCTATGCGCAAGAAGTTGGGGCTGTTGACCGAAGGTAACCTCCTGCAGTAAAACGGACGCATCCTTGATGCGTTGGCCGGAAGGAGCGTTCGCCTTCGACAGAATACGCTGTTAGGCAAAAGTACGAAATTAATCAGACGAGCGTTGAGAGTTGATGGCCTCAGGCGCTATACGCTGGAAGAGTGCACATGTTCCACCTGGTATGCTCTGAAACTGTATGAATACGACTGTTCTTCAACGTATTACTGATAAGAAGGAGCAACTGGATCGCGCCAAACCCTTGTCACAAGCGGTGCTAGCCCAGTTCGATGCCTGGTATGACGTCGAACTCACCTATACCTCAAACGCCATTGAAGGCAATACTCTGACCCGCCAGGAAACGGCCATTGTGATTGAGAAAGGGATTACAGTTAGGGGCAAGCCGCTGAAGGATCATGTCGCAGTTGTCGATCGACACGGCTCAACCAAAGTGTTGCTGAAAGCCGATGGGTCCGGTCCCCATACAGTGGGCAGCTGCACAGGTAAAGCTTTTACCGCTGCCAGCATGGGTCGCAATATGAGAGGCTTGGCGAACTTTATGAATGAACATCGCGGGCTTGACGGTCTTCGTTTGATGGATGCGCGTCTGGTGATACTCGCCGGCGGGCTGCCGATTCGGATTGACGGTACATTGCTTGGCGGCATTGGGGTAGGTGGTGCCCCCTCGGGTGACATGGATGAGAGCTGCGCACAGGCTGGCATAGCTGCCACTGGTGGTGAGTGGGTATGAAACTCATACACGGCCATTTCGCTATCGCCTCATTTATTTTGCTGACTGGTGTAAGCGTAGGTGCGGCGGCCCAAAGTGCACCCACCGCCCGTGACGTTTCTGCGTACGAAGGATTGCACGCCGCCGCCCACACGGGTGATTTACAACACCTGGAGCGCTTGTTGGTGCCGGGTGTTGATTTGGAGATACGTGATGCCTCAGGCAGGACGCCGGCACATGTGGCCGCTTTTGCATCGCACGACCATATTCTGCGCAGGCTGGCCGACGCCGGCGCTGATCTTGATGCGCTTGAAGGACAGGCCTACGACGTGGTGACTATTGCCGCGGTGGCAAATGACGAAAGTCTTGTTGCGTTGGCACTAGAGCAGGGGGCCAGTGCGGCCAATATCACCAGTCCTTATGACGGCACTGCGCTCATCGCCGCTGCACACCTTGGCCATGTCGGTGTGGTGCGGCAATTGATCGATGCTGGCGCACCGCTAGATCATGTGAATAATCTCGGTTGGACGGCGTTGATCGAAGCGGTTGTCCTCGGCGACGGCGGGTCCAGGCACACAGCCACCGTCGCTGCGTTGGTAGACGCTGGCGCAGACCTGCAAATTGCCGATCGTCAGGGGGTGACACCACTGGATCATGCTCGTCAACGCGGATACCAAGCAATGGTGGAGATCTTGGAGCCGCAAAGCTGATCGTGCAGGAGTTTGTGTTGGCTTATCGTTGCGCCGTCATCGCTGCATTGCTTGGCTGGCTTCTACGAATTTGTGGATGTCTGATGATGGGCAGGATTCGTAGGTAATGAAAGTGCATCCAGCCTGGTGGCTTCGATTGGTGATGGTCTGCATCGGGGTTGCCTTACTCTGGCTTGCCTGCCTCAGTTGGAGCCGGCTGCAGGCTGAGCAGTTGCAGCAGCGTCTGCAAGATGTGCAGCTAATCGAACTGGATCGTCAGCTCCGTCAGTTTTCCTTCATTCCGCGTCTGCTGGCCGAAGATGTGCAAGTGCGTCAGGCTTTGGAGCGCGGTGATGCGCAATCACTGTTACAGGCTAATCAGCGATTAAGCCGCACGCAACAGGTCAGCGGCTTGGACTTTGCCTATCTGCTCGATGGCGAAGGCGTTACTGTGGCTTCGAGCAACTGGAATGATAGCGTCAGTTTCGTCGGTGTGGACTATTCCTTCAGGCCGTATTATCGCGAGGCCATAGCCGGGCAGGGTGCCACCTTTTTTGCCGTTGGTGCCACTACTGGCATACCCGGCTACTTCATCGCCGAGCCAGTCAGCATCGAGGGAGGCGGCATTGCCGGTGTGGTCGTGGCCAAGGTGGCGCTGGGTGTGCTGGTGGAGGGTTGGTCGCAGCTTCCCTATCAGTCGCTGATCGTCGATGATCTGGGCACGGTGATCCTGACCACGCGGCCGGATCTCTTATATTCACCCACGCAGGCTCTTACTAAGGAACAGCGGTCACGTCTGCAGCAGGAGCGTCGTTATACCTTGAAGCCAAGGCAGCTGTTTACCTCGCCGGATGCACCGATGCGTGGGCGGCTCGAAACGCAGCAGGGCGTTCAGCGAGTGCATAGTGTGTCGCGCTCGCTCAGCACCGAGCCCTGGCACCTGATCAGCCTGATGCCGCAACGTCGAATCAATCAAAGCGCATTGCAACTGTGGGCCACGCTGCTGGCCGGATTGCTTATCGCGTATCTGCTGCTGCGGTTATTTCAGCAGCAACGCCAACTGGTTGCCGGGGAGAAGCGACACTCGAAGGAACTGGAGAGGCAGGTAAGAGCCCGTACGCGCGAGTTGGAAGCGGCGCAGCAGCGGCTGATATCTGAATCGAATTTCGCCATGCTCGGACGGCTCTCTGCGGCGATCAATCACGAGATCAATCAGCCACTGGCAAGCCTGCGACTGAACTTAGCCTCCTTGCGCACGATGCTCGGCAGCACCGAAGCAGACCCTCGAGACGTTGAGCAGATCGTGATCGATAGTGATCGCACCACCAAGCGCATCGGGCGCGTCATCAGTAGTCTGCGCAGTATCGCCCGTAACCGGGAAGCACGTTTTCAGATCGTGGAACTGCGTCGTCTGATCGAAGAGGTCGACTTAACGGTTCGACGCGAACGTCCAACGCTTTCTACCTGTCTGGTCACTCAGCCTGGCGAGACGGCGGTGCAGCTTGCCGGCGACGAGGTGCTGATACAGCAGTCACTGTTGAACCTGCTCTACAATGCGTTCGATGCGGTGTTGGATGTGGCTGAGCCGGTTGTCACTATGCGACTGGAAACGAGTACGACAGCGCAAATGCTGACAAAGGGCGCTGAGCAAAAGCAAACGCCAGGAGAGGGTGTTAACTCGCTATCGGTCGGGCACGGCAAACACGGTTGGGCGGTGATCTCGGTCATCGACAACGGCGTCGGTGTATCCCCAGCCATGCGACAGGTCTTGTTCGAGCCGTTTTCCAGCACACGTCAGCACGGCGATGGGCTTGGGCTCGGGCTGACGATTGCGCGTCAAATCGCTGAAGATCACGGTGGTGAGTTGCTGCTCGAGGACAGCGATAGCGGGTGCTGTTTTCAGTTGTGGCTGCCGCTTGCGCGCGAGCCTGCGTAGAGAGAAGCAATGACTAGCGCCAGCGAATACGACAGCCCATTCACCTTGTTGCTGGTAGACGATGACCTGGATGTATTGGCGGCCAATGCACGCTTTCTTCGTCTGCAGGGAATTTCTGTGGTGCTGGCCAACAGCGCTGATGCGGCCTTGCAGCGCCTGGTCGAGCATGCGATCGATGCGATCATCACCGATCTGTGCATGCCCGGTCGCAGTGGTCTTGAATTCGCCGCTGAGGCTCGCATCCTGAAGCCGTTGTTACCCATTGTGTTCTTTTCAGGCCTGGCCAGTGTTGCTGATGTCGTCGCCGCCATGCGGTTGGGTGCCGTGGATTTTCTCGAAAAGCCGGTGGAGCCTGAGAGCATGCTCGAAACCGTGCTGACCTTGCGCGATCGCTACGAAGGCGTGATCAACAGCCAGCGCCTGTCATTGGATCTGGCAGACGACAGTGTCCCGTTCCGCTATCGCGTACTGGCCTACGAGAAACTGCTGATCGAACAAAGCCTGAAAACGCACGAGGGCCACATCGGCGCTGTCATCGAGCAGCTCAAGATCAACCGCCGTACACTCAACGACAAGATGCGCCGCCTGGGCATCGTGCGCCCCACCCACGACTGACCCGCTCCCGCCCCTTCATCGGCAGAGTTTCGCTCATTTGCGCAGCACCGCCTCCCTCCCCAGCGGGTCGGACCACGCCAAGCTATTGAAATACATGGTTTAATCAGGGGTTGCGGTGACGCTGCCTTGTCCGCAACACTATGCACACGAGCCGCTCAAGGGCTCGCACCACTATCTGGAGACAACATGAAATCTATTCTTACCAGCGCCGTTGCCGGGGTGGCGGCGGCTTTGACACTGTCGATGAGTCCAGTACAGGCACAGGACAGCGACTACGTGCTGAACACTGCCTCCACTGGTGGCACCTATCATCCGGTGGGAACCGCCATTGCCACCTTGTCCAAGGTCAAGCTGTTACCGAGCGAAAAATTCAGCCTGACAGCCGTGAATTCGGCGGGCTCTGCTGCCAATGTGCAGGCTATGTCTGCCGGTAATGCCCAGTTTGCGATTCTGCAGGGTCTGTATGGCTCCTACGCCGCCACGGGCACCGGGCCCGTGGCCGAACCGCAGCCGAACATGCGTTCGGTCACCATGCTCTGGCAGAATGTCGAGCAGTTCGTGCTTGCCAATGAGCATGTCAATAGCGGTACTGTCAGTGATTTGATGGGAGTGAAAGGCATGACCGTCGCCATGGGTCGCGAAACTTCCGGCACCATTGGTTCGAACCGCGTGCTTCTCAATGGCCTGGGGATGAATTTCGACGAAGATTTCGATTTCATCTACGCCGGCTATGGCCCGTCGGCCGATGCGCTGGCCAATGGTCAGGCAGTGGCCGCCGGCATCCCATCGGGCACCCCCACCAGCGCTATCACCAAGCTGATGTCGACCAATGAAGGTAGCTTCACGGTGCTGGATGTGACCGAGGAAGAGGCCGCGAAGATGGATGATGGCCGCAATCTGTGGACTCCATTCACGATTCCCGCCGGTACCTACCCAGGACAGGCGCAGGACATCAACACGATTGCCCAGCCGAACTTTCTCGCGGTCAATGCCGATGTGGACGAAAATCACGTCTATCTGCTGACGAAAACGCTTTATGAAAATCTGCCCTTCCTGCAGGCGATTCACCCTGCAACCAAAGCCATGGACATCGACTCGGCACTTGCCGGCCTGCCGGTACCGCTACACCCCGGAGCGGCTCGCTATTATGAGAAGGTGGGCATCGAGATACCCGAACGCCTGGTCGCGCAGTGATTTGAAAAGTGAGTTCTGCCATAAGCCAATGAGCGTGACATTGCCATGAAGACAACACCGGCCGATTCCACAGAGCCACTGGATAGCAGCCCGGCCGAATCGGCCGGTGAATACATGGCACAGCGCAAAGAGCGACTGTTCTCGCTAACACAGGCAGAAAAACAACCCTGGCCCTGGGCTGGTGGCTTGACGCTGATCACGCTGTTCGCGGCGTGGCACATCGCGACGAATGTTTTCCTGAATGAACCGGGGCTGTGGCAGAACGCCATCCACTTTGCAGGTTTTGCCCTGATCGCGGCTGTAACCACGCGTAGCTTCGACGGTGGCACCGCGCAGCCACGATGGTCTTTCTGGGCAAACTTGCTGTTCGGGCTCGCCATTGCCGCATCATCACTGTGGATTGCGGGTGCAGAGAAAGGGCTGTATGAGCGCACCCTGGCACAGACCGGTCAAAGCTGGCAGTTCGGACCACTGGATTGGATTGCCGGGATCATTGTCGTGGTCGGTGTCATTGAACTAACCCGGCGCTTAACCGGCTGGATCATCCCAATACTGGTGGTTCTGTCGCTAAGCTATATCCTGTTCCTTGGAAAACACATGCCTGGTGCCTTCCGCGCGGCCAGTTTGCCACTGGACGATGTGCTTTTTCGTTCCCTGTATAACGACGAAGGCATGTTTGGCATCATCACGACCATCTCCTCGTCGAACATCACCTTGTTCATGATCTTCGGCGCTTTTCTCGTGGTCTCGGGCGCTTCTGACTTCGTGATAGAAATTTCCAAGGTGGTGGCCGGACGCTTTCGTGGTGGCGCGGCTTTTGTTGCTGTCATTTCCTCGGCGCTGACTGGGACCATCTCCGGTTCGGCTATCGCTAATACCGCCTCTACCGGCGTCATCACCATTCCGTTGATGAAATCCAACGGTTTTCGTCCGCAGTTCGCCGCCGGCGTCGAGGCCGCTTCATCTACCGGGGGGCAGTTGATGCCGCCGATCATGGGTGCCGGGGCATTCATCATGGCCAGCTATACTGGAATACCGTATGGAACCATCGTGGCAGTCTCGGTGGTGCCGGCCTTGTTATATTTTCTCTCTGTAGCGTTCATCGTACGAATCGAGGCCATCAAGCACCAGATTGGTACTGAAGACGTTGAAGCCATCGATCGCGGCAAGATGATGGCGGGCCTGCTGAATTTTGTACTGCCTCTGACGGTGATGACCTTCATGCTGGTTGCCGGCAAGACACCGAGTTATGCCGCTGCGATATCGATTGCCACCTTGATCGTCGTCAGTTGGGTAACGCCGAATCGAATGGGACCGAAAAACCTGGTGCGCGCGCTCTCGCTCGGTATCAGCACCTCGGTAATGACCGCCGTGCTGCTGGTGGCCGTTGGCCTGATCAATAACGCGGTCACGACCTCGGGTCTGGCCAATACTTTCGCCCTGATGATTGCCCAGTGGTCACAGGGCTCGCTGTTGATTGCCCTGGCACTGGTGACGCTGGCTTCGTTAATTCTGGGTATGGGCCTGCCGGTAACGGCCGCCTATATCGTGCTCTCGATTCTGTCTGCCCCGGCGCTGGCTGGTATGCTGGCCGACAGCTTGATTCTTGAAAAGCTGGTCGAGGGTGTTTCTGATCCGGGCCTGGCGGCGATGTTCATGCTGGTGGACCCGGAACTGCCAGTACGACTGGCTGCGGGTCTCAGCCTTGAGGAGGCGAGAACTCTGATCAACACCATGCCATTCGACCTGGCTGTGGCGATTCGGCCGCTGTTGGTCGATCCAACGTTGATGAGCACGTATCTGCTGACTGCCCATCTGATTGTGTTCTGGCTCAGTCAGGACAGCAACGTCACACCGCCGGTGTGTCTGGCAGCGTTCACGGCCGCGGGCATTGCCGGTTCGAAACCGATGGCGACCGGGGTGGAGGCCTGGAAGGTGGCCAAGGGTTTGTACATCGTGCCGCTGATGTTCGCCTACACGCCAATGATTGGCGCCCCGCTACCGGACTTGCTGCGTATCGGTCTTTTTGCATTGTGCGGTATTTACGCGTTCAACGTGCTGCTACAGCGCTACTCTGAAGGACCGATCGCGCTCTGGCACTACCCTTTGGTGTTGGTGGCGATGGCTGGCGGATTCTATCCGCTGCATTGGGGGGCGAATCTTACCGGTGCTGCCGCCGTGGTGCTGATTATCTGGAGCAGCCGTTCAGCACGGCAACGTGCAGTGGATCGGTGAGTGCGACATTGTGCCCAAGTCTGCGCTTGCGCTATGCATGGCAAGCGTTTCTGAATCTGCGAGTCGACATCACTCGCGAGCACGGTGTCGCAAGACGTTAAGCCGTACAGTGCTGTGAAGACCCCCCGGATCTACGAGCTGCGGCCGTTTTGCCGCGCCTGCCTCTCTTTGCTGACGATAACGCCAACAATGGCTGCCAGCAGTCGGTTTGCTGGCGTATCGTCGAGTAGTTGCAGCTCGATGCTCGAGCGAATCGAAAACGGCGCTATCGTGGCCTCGACGATGATGTGGTCACCATTTCTGATCCTAAAGCGGGTGTCCATCTCTGTGCCTTCAATGATCACACCATCGTGCTCGCCGCCTTCC
>JBCAUA010107635.1:0-10101 GCA_038406235.1 Peronia verruculata
CCCCCCATTCCCTTTCTCTCTTTTTCTCCCTCTCCCTCTTTTTTTTTTTTTTTCGCTTGAAAAAAAAAAACAACTGCAATGTCCTAATGTAGGCTACAGGGAAAAAAAAATAATAATTTGCTCCTTAAAGTGTTATCTATTAGAGTTTAGGGGGCTAATTGATTGTAGAGATTTATCCACGCAAAAGTTGGGTGTGAGGTCCGAAAAGAGATTGCACCCCTTACAAGTCGAGTGCTTCTAACCCAGTAGAGATGTAAATTGCACTTTTGTTTTTCATACAGAAGAACACCACTCGAGGTATTTTGTCTCTATGTCTGGTTTTCTCTATGACCTTGATTTCTTTTTTTTTTTTTTTCAGAAATTCAGATTGGGACAAAAGGTCGCAATTCTGTCAGTCGAACACATATCACACCACAGCTCCTTATAAAGTGATATTTTCCTCTTTCGTGCTGACAAGTGGCTGGAAGTTATTTCATAAAAATTGTCTGTCTTGTGAGTGTCAAATGTGTATTTAACACACATTTTTCTGCTCTAAGTAAAAGAAAATGTATAAAATAATTTAAGAAGCAGGAATCGTTCGTTCTGTGATATGTCGTCATAGAGGTCACATGACCGAGAAAACATTGATTACATGTGGCTCTCTTTATATAGTGTGACATGTCTAAATGTTAATCAATCGTCAAAACTTGTCTGTCATGCACAGAGCAGGTACGCAAATTAGCAGGTGAGAGAAAAATTCCTTGGTCATGTGGCCAATCTCAAAAAACCTCATTGACATTCTTAATAACACACGATACTTTGTCACCGCCCTTATTTCGGAAATTGCCCCATAAAATCACAAGCGATTTATTTGTTAAATCTCAGCCAAATGGATGTTGTCTTTGACCACTTCTGTTACCTCCATCTCTCAGACAGACGGCGTGATAACCAGCAGTATAGGAAGGAGACAAAAGTCGTGTTTTTTCGTTCTCTTTGAAGCCTCGACAACTAAACATTTTGATACAATTACTGTGATCAGAAGAAAAATGTTTGCCATGCACCATGATGCATCCTCGTGATTCTGGCCAAAGCAAAGTAATACATGTGGTTCAACCCAATCATTATCAACCTGAACTGGTATAACACAATGTTCCAATGTGTCAAGAGGGACCATAATAACAACAACAACAGCAACAAGAGTTTGGCTTTAATTTTATTGTTGTGCAAATCAAGTGAAAGGATCAATTTGTGATGACGTTGATCTCCGCATTCTTTTGTTGTTGTTGTTGTTGTTTTCTCAGAAAAGTTTGAAGATAAAATGTTGTTTGTTTGTTTGTTTCTGTTGGAGTTTAACCTCACGTCAGCACGATCACGGCTATATTGTGCCAAACTCCGTACGATTCGTCTACACGTCAAGAAGAGAAGAGAAAACACAGCGGGAGAGAAGACAGGAACAATGAAAAAAGAAATATCATTCTTGGAACTTCGACAATGGTTTCTAAGCTTATGTCAGACATCCCACCGATGGTTGGCGTTCACCGCCTGCAGGTAGGAGTTAAAAACCTATTTATATACCCCGGGCCCTAGCAGGGGAAATGATGAATGGAAAATGAGGCAAAACTTACCTATACAAAATTGAAGTTACGATCTATCCACAGGTACCTGAAAAACCACAATAAGATAACTATTAGAATAGCGTTTCAGCACTTGGTTCTGTTGACAATCACTTGGGGCGTTTCCACCAAAAACAAATACACTTTCCTCTCTAGAGGTGTTTCACGAATAGGTATATTTTAAATTTCGGGCGCAAAAACGTCCCAACGAACGGGGACTAGTTACTGAAGAAGATTTTTGTATTGAGCGATAAATTATTACACATATTTAGAAAAATGAGGTACAAATGTAAATTATGAGCGCCAAGTAAATTGAACAAAACTAAAGGGGAGAAAGAAACAAAAAGGTTATTGTTATACAATATAACTGCTTAATCTTAGTCTAAAATGAAGCACTTAACTAGCACAATAATTTTAAGGGGGGGGGGGGAGGAGAGAGTACGAAATGCAAAAATATTACAAATCGAAGAAATCACACTAAGCCTAGAAACGTAAGCTTGGTCCAATCCTGTCTGAATTTCAGAATTATTAGCATTAATGTTCATTGATTTTGCATTTGATTACAAGCCAAAACCTGCATGGTAATTCTGAACCCCAGAAAGTTGTGGGGGAAAAAAGGTGAAACGTTGCACTAGAACTCAGAAAGAGTTGTGTTAGAAAGTTGCGAAAAAAGGAAAATCCTCAATTTGCACTAAAAGCTGCACAATTGCCAAATAGCATAGAGTAACTTTAACCAGTATTTGTCATACAGCCTACATAATTTCATCATGTGTGTGTGTGTGTTTGTGTGTGTGTGTGTGTGTGTGTGTGTGTGTGTGTGTGTGTGTGTGTGTGTCTAACATTAAAAATGCGAGTGTTGGTGTACAGTTCGGTATATATTCCTTTGCCAAAAAGAAAAAAAAATGTTGCAATGGTTCTACCTGTAAGAAAAACTGAAAGTGGATACAGGTTGTTACTGTTATGAGAAAAGCACTAAATTATTCTGTATGAATGATTTGAATATTTTAGTATTACACAGATAGTGGTCTGCATTCTTAGTCTTAGACTTCAAACACACAAAAACGTCTTCCAAAAGCAATATAAAAAAGTATTTTTTTTTTTAAATTGCATCGCTGCATACCTTTTGAAACATTTGGGAATGGCTGCTTTAATATTCATTACTTTTCGCTGTTTGTTGAGAACGCTGCATTTAATTTAAGCACTTATTTAACAGCCAGTCGGAAATGCTGGATCAACTTTCATATCAAATCGTGATGAAACTATCACAGCGTGAGAAAAGCTAGCAGATGGTAAGCTGATGTTTACAGAATTGTAGTTCGCGCGGTATTACAATACATCATATATATATATAATAAAATACAATGAAAACATCAACACATGCCTATCTGTCTTTCTCTTTGCCTTTCCATTCATTCGTCCATCCATTAATAAAAATAATATTATGTAAAGCATCCGTTCCATTGTCAACAACCATGCGAACAGCAATGTACACTGCATAGAAACCTATAGGAAAGAAGTAACAACAACAAATGCAGGCATTAGACAACAAACAATAATCCACTAGGGATGGAAATCAAGATGGAGAACTAGACAAAGACGAAACAAGTACTGTACCAGTAACGTATGTCCACCAGTAAATTCTCCAAGACTCTCTCTTGTTCAGGGTCAACGACCTGTGAAGTGAGGACCACTACATCCAGAATTCTAACATCCAATACAAGCATCAACAATCTGGCATGGAACTCTTGATTTCTATTTTATATAATTATTGACACATAAAGCAGGAACTCAAAAGCGGGCCATTTCTCGTCGCAAAGCTAAAGTTCGGAGATGAATTCATCTGCATAAGTATATCTTATCTATAGCTTGCTACCTGTCTCGGAGTAATCATTTAAACCGGTTCTTTTGTTTTGTAAAAAGAAACCTAACTAGCGGCTTCAAACATCCTTTGTTTAAGATGACCTTTGTATAATATAAGCTATTAAAAGTTGTGCTAAAATCACATCGTAACAGGAGGCATTGGATCATGTCTATCGACCAATTTCAGCTCCTGACTCCCGAAGCAAATTAATAAAAGGAACGAGATGTTGCAGTTTGGAGACACCTTCTTGTAAGATGAGTGATTTGGAGGGGAAAAAAAGGTGTAAATTCAGGTAAGATTTAAGAAAAACCCAGAGCAACAATCAAAATGGGTTTTTCTAGAGATAATATCTCCAAGCAATGATGACGATTAAGATGGAATGTCTTGAAACTCGATACAAATGCCTGCGTGACCACTTACTGTTAACACCGTTGCTCGTTGGAGTGGAGTGATTTAAGAATGCAAGTGAAGGTGTTAATTAATACTAGTATGGGTGTACGTGCGTACGATAAGGAGAAAATGTTGTGTAGTGGCCATTTGCTCCATTCAGCCTAACCTATAGCCCTCTTTGCTCAGAATATCTACTCCTTGTCTAATGTCTACCTCTGCTGTAGCCTGATATGGCGCCTTTCAACGCTACCAATGGTTCACGTCTCAATAATTCATTCTCGAATATATCAAATAAATAGATTGAGGAGAGTGAAGTAATGAGAGATATGAGACAATAAGAGAGAGAGAGTTTTTATTTTACCTTAGAGAGACGCTGCCAAGGTCCCATCTTAGGTTTTAACATCATGATTGTGTACTCTATCAGTGGTACATCTCCCCTGAAAGTCAGAGAAATTGAAATATCCTTAGACGTGGCATCAGCTTAACTGTATTTTATTATGTGACAGCAACAACGACAACAACAAAATTATGAGGGTAGATATAAATTGAAACTGTGATGACTGAATGTAAGACACTGGTAATAGACCATACAATGATGGCGGGGGAGAGGCAGTAGAGTGACAGAAATATGAACAAATGAACACCTTGTATTTGTGACGAGAAAGTCATGGTCCCCTTTGTCTACTTCAGCCATGAAGTGAAGACATTCTTCTCGTGGCAGAACACCTGCAGCCCTGGAGCTTAGGAGGGACAATATAGACTTCACTGCGTGACGCTCCAGTCTGCCATCCAAGTCTCCATCAAGAGTCCTGTTATAAAAATGATTAATTGGTTGGAACATAGATTGTTTAAAGCCCAGGACTCATTAGATCACAGAAACATGTCAGATTTGTATGAGTCCCATTTTTTAATACAGAGATAAATCAACATGAATCCATTGCAATCAATATTGCCATAAATAAGTGAATTTACTATTGCACACACACACGCACGCACGCACGTACGCACGCACGCACATACGCACGAACGTACGCACGCACACACACACACACACACATACATGTACACACACGTACACACACAGATAGATAATTCTGGTGGTATTCATACATTCATAGAAGCAGCCAGTTTTAACGACAAAATACATTTAGGATTAGATTCTATACAATGTCTATCAAAAGCAAGAGGAGTCGGAAATATCTGTCTGAGCAATGGACAATGGTTGTACGTAAAAGTAAAGGTGCTCTGCCCAGCAGGAGATTTGGTACACGATGTATGTGTCTTATCAGTAACTTCTCTCCCTTCAGGTCTTTGCACCCAACTTCCTCATTTCTCCATGTAAGTGAGTATTTGTATCTCCCAGTCCAGTGATTACAAAATCCTGTGATATGGCAGTGACAGACATAAGACCGAAATAAAATCAAGAAATAACTTTGTTTCAACACAAGTCTAGACTCGGCATCACCCAGACAGTATTTGGTCTAAAGTGTTTTAAAGCGCATTTGATTGCCTAAGAATTAGTTGAAAAAATAAAAACTGAATTTAGTACCAGTATGCTTTCAAAACATCAGTTGAATGTTTAGATTCCAAAGATTAGTTTGTTCGCTTGCTTGGTCCCTGAATTCCGGACAGAGTCGTGGCAGCAGCACAGAAGGATCTCCACACCAAATACTTTTCTCCATGACTTGTGTGTCTCTGCTCAATGCTATCCACCTACTTCTTCGTTTTCCTCTGCGTCTCATTGCTTCGATGATTCTATTGATGGCCGTCTTGGCCAAGGCGTGAGTTAGTGTGGTATGGCCATACCAGTTTCATATGCTTTGCTTTACAGTGGTTGATAGGTTTTTAGATTCTTCTTTAAGGATCTATTTGAAATTGTATAAATGTATATTAATATATAAAAAAAAAATCTGGTGAAAATGTAAAGCAACAGCAGCCACGGGAAACTTATAAGATTAAATTAAAGGACACAGATTGCCTGGATGGGGTAGTCAATTCAGCTGGTACAGTGGGAAAAGTGCAGAAAGGGAATTCAAAACTCTAACGATGACCCTGGAGATAACAAACCACTGTTCACATACTTTCTTATCAGATCTCAGCTGATCCACAAAGGTGTGAGGACTGTGTAGATAACATGATTATGGGAAGGTATCGAAGAGCTGACCTCAGACACTAACTCTTTTGATGAAGAAAAGTCGACCATGTTGAACAGCATTTATTTGATCCTCTTATAATGAAAAAAATATATATATATAAAGAGGCAATGCTTACAAGAACAATCGCAAGTGGAGTTGGGCTACAAAATCTGTTATAGTTCCGCTTTCTATCTCTTTTATCAGGCGCTTCATGTCACGTTGAAGGGACCTATTTCTTTGCACCAGCCATTGCCTCGATTCCAAAGCAAACTTTTCATGGCGTCCTCTGGAAACCAGATAAGAAGTGTGAGTTTAATGTGTATTTCTACCGACATTTATGATAAAGCAAAACGATTAAGCATGAAGCCGTAAGGGAGAAATTATAATAGTTGATTCAATTAACACAAAAGTCTTCTACTGCTGCGTGAAAAACTACAGCCGTCACTTGAGCAGTTTATAGAAATTTCGAATGAGTTCGTTGGGAAGTAAAGTGTTGCTATCCAATCAACTATGACGTCAAAGGGCGACATTATCTCAGACTGTAAAACACTTGATGTGAACATCCATGCTCATTTTCTTTTCGGTTTGAGTAAATTTACTTTCTTCTGCAAAATAAAGATTTAGGTCTAAGATATCAGATCACTGTAGATAGGTTTCCTGTAAGGAAGTAGACAGAAAATACCCTTCTCAAATATTAATATGACTTCAACATCTACTGTCAGTCTTGTTTTCCCTGATAAACTGAGCTACTCAAATACATTTATGTACAACTAACAGTAGCATGGGGAAAAACAAAAGTGTTGTAAGTAATGAGACCATAGTTACCTGTGTTCCAGCTGTACCTCTTTTTGGTCACGGTCTTTGGGTATCTTGAAAATATCCAAAAATCTTTCATCTGATTCCAGGCAGACACACCGTGCCTGGAGGAGGTGAAAATAATAATTAATGATTTTAAAGCGGTAATTTCTTATACTGCGAAAAGGGCCAATGACGTATTTTTACCGTGCATTTGTCTAAGAAATCAAGGCTGAGGACGCTCTAGTGTAAGGGAAAGGTTTTTTTCCCCCCTGAAAATTAGGTCATTTTCCGATGCCTCTAATTGGCATGTTTGTCTGATTCAGACTAGGTCTTTGGAAACTTTCTAGCATACCTGGCTGCCATGGAAACAGCTGCCATTTTGGATTTTGCTATGTTTATTCAAAATATATCTCCTCCGTTACTACCGACCCAAATCTTTCCAAACTGTGCATGTCATTTTTATAACATCTAATTTCTACAAAATAAGAGGAGGACATATTGAGTCTTGTTGATAGTTCTCTTTTAAGAAAGTTTTGAAATGTCACAAATCGAAACTGAACAAAACTGGCATTTTTATTCATTTTTTTTTTCAACGGGTAAAAGTTGGTAGGGTGTAATAAAAACTTCTGTCACGTTGTTTATTGTGTTTACTGTATATCTGCAAAATATAAGAAATATGCTGGTAAATTTTGGAAGGGATACAAAACTATGTATTAAAAAAAGTATGAAGAAAAACAAAATCAAACAAACAAAAGAAACAACAAGAAAAAGATACACACACACACACACACATAAAGAACTCTGTTGACGCACTGAAAAGAAGAATCAATATGCACTTAACTCTTTGGCAGAGAGTTATTGAAAGAACTATAGGGCATTAAATACGAAGCCTTTACTCTCTATTTTCCCTCTGGAGAGTCTGTCCTTGGGTCTCAAATGTGACCCCGGCGCCGAACTTCGCAATTTTGGTAAGCGAATAAACTCTTGTATAGAAATTTTCTGTCTTTCACTGGATCTGAATAAAAACTTCTCCATGCAAAAATCTAGTATTTTTTTTTCTAACAGTGGAAATCCTTACAAAACTTGTGATGCCTTCAACAGTTGCTATCATCAAAAGAGCCATAATGAAAGAGCTGGCAAAATCATTCTTCTCTCAATTTGATGGGGGAATTTGGCTGAATTTGGACTACTCCCATTATCATGATAAAAGAAAATTCATGTCTCATGTTTACAGAAAGAGAAAGCCTTGCTTAAAACAACAGAAAAAAAAAGAGAATACAAAATTCGGCATTTTGAGATGAAAATGGCAATTCTCGATGTCACTCCCGCCCCATAACCTTCACGCTTTCCACCATTGGCAGCCAACCTACATAGCAAGATCACGTATTTGAGTTTATTGTTTTTCCTATTGTGCTTTATATAAGATTCTATCCAATTAGTTAAAGCACTTATAAAGAAAAGGCGATAGACTTCTGAACTACCGACTTTATCAGTTACACGGATAGGATCACTTTGACCTCCCGCCAGAACAGGAGAATTTTTTTTTTTACATTCCTCTCAAAACCTTGTGTGACATCGTGTACATAGCGGGTTACATTAGTACGCACATCAATGAACAGGATTTATACCATTCACGGATCGGTTGAATTATGATTTAATTCTGAGATATCCCACCTTGATACGCTGTAACCAGTCTTCTAGAGAATCAGCTGGTCTTAGAATATCATATCTGAAAAAAAAGGGGGAAATATATTATGTATATATATTGGAAGCTGAGAGTTGTCACTTGAATGACATAGCAGTGAACAGAATCAGGTTCGCTCTCATTGAAAACCTTTCAGATTGCTAGAATTTACAAGTTTATTAATACATTTTAAGCACGAGGCGATCAATAATAAAACATTATACTGTTATACTGCTTATGCCCAGGTGTTGTAGTTCATATAATATTAATATCATTTTCCCCAAGATTCCTTTGAGAAAATCGTTCGGATACATAGACATTGTTCAAGTGGAACTGATTCCCTGCCCTGGTTACTGTGTGAGCCAATGACATCTGATGTAAAGCATCCTTAGAAAAATGGCGCAACGAGGAACACATTGATATAATACAACTTTGGCTTTGGTACCCGCCATCTCAGATTGTTGGAGAGGTTTGTAGTCTACAATGGCTCCTACAGTACTGGTTTACATTTGGATATTCTCTCCTGCTCCTGCAGACAGAATCTTCATATTATGAATTTTCCTATGCCAAAATAACGCTCGTCTCATTGCTGATGACTATGACAAAAGTTGCCTTCTCAGGTTTATTCTGTACGGCTTGCAGAGTAAGAGAATTGTGGCCTGCAGGGTGGGAACTATGAAGGTTTAGTATAGAGGCCACTGATAAGAGTATGTTTTGCTCGGAGTAGATTCACAACCGTGATTTACCAGTGCATTTGGTAAATTTTCCAAAATACGTTTTTATTAATATCCAGGGTGCTTAATCTGCATCTACACTAGAGGACCACAAAAATAAAAATAAAAAGTGCTGATATTACCATTACGTCAGATGTCCATCGCGATTTGTCCCCATAACTGTGCTATAAAAACTCTTCATAATTTACGTCTATACTCTTTGGATCACTGAATTACGTTAAGAAAGGTGGGGACCTTAGATTATTTATCTGGCTATTCTGAAATAGCTTTCTTCTTCGCCAACAGTATTGGTTAACAAATTACTTATTTATAATGTTTCAGACGCAATCCATTTTTTTTTTTTTACAAATATTTTAATATGGCCTGCTATGAATTTCACATTAAAATTTCACTTTTTTTTTTTTTTGGTTATAGTACGTCATAACGAAAACTTATCATTCTCCAAAACTTACGTAAATAAGGGAATGCCGTGCGTTCATTATAATGTGTGTGACAGTGTGTGTGTATGTGTTGTATGATAAATTTGACCAGAAAATGTAGGTTTAATAAAGGAGAGCAAATTAATGATAAAAAAAAACAACTAACAAACAAACAAACAAACAAAATCCGTTTTGAGAAAAAAGCCTTTGACTTTCTTTTTTAAGAGATAAAATGACATGGAGATCCTTTTATTCAGCCTTTAGCCTCAAAATAACCATTTTTTTCTATAACTTCCCGCCCTCTCTCTACCATTTCTGTATTTCTGATTTTGTCGTTTGCTACCGTTTTTTATTTGCTTGTGTTAAGGTTTAACGACACGTCAGCACGATTACGGCTATATTGTGTCAAATACGGTAAGATACGTTTAAACGTCAAGAAGAAGAGAGGAAAGAAAATGGGATAGAAGAGAGGAGCAATGGGATTGAGA
>JBCAUA010107646.1:0-10101 GCA_038406235.1 Peronia verruculata
ATAAATAAATAAATAAATAAATAAATAAATAAATAAATAAATAAATAAATAAATAAAATAAATAAATAAATAAATAAGAAAGAAGGAAGGAGAGAACGAAGGAAAGAAAGAAAGAAATGTGGGCACTTCCGCATCACTGTAGACTATTACTCAAGTCCTGTGACGTACATCTTCACTGCTTTACTATCTGCTCCATTCTTTTGTCGGGGTTGCTGAGCCATTTTGACCGTTACCCAAATTATTCCCTTTGCCAGGTGCAAGAGGTGAGATAATCACCTCTCACTCAATGGGTTGAAAGACCTATGTAGACCGGTGCAAGAGGTACAAGACAAGAATTGTAAAGAAGAAGAAAGTAACTTTTTCTCCTATTACTTGAAACTCGAGGGACTGAACATTCTGAATAAGAAATTTAAAAAAAAAAAAAAATCACCCTGTGGTGTAATTTTTTTTTTTTTTTTCATCCTGATATTTTTCATCATTTTTGTCTTTACACACTTCAAATAACGTGAGCGAAAGAATAATATTTTTCCTTCTTTGCAATGCTTGTATGAAACATCTTGTAGCAGGCGAAGGGAAATACGTTAGCTAAAAAAAAAAAAAAAATCCATTTACTATTGATTGACGTATAGTTCCATAACTTTTCTGTAGGCGTGGTTCTTATCGGGCTTTGTTGCCCTAAATGTCTGTGGATATAATGACTTTTTGTCTGATATGATCCCACTCATACTCTGTTTAATTTTTTGTCTTATATGGTTCATGCTTGTTAGCTTGAATGGTTGATGACAAGACAGCTTTGTCCCCACACCCCTATCTGCCCTGAAAGCGAACACATATTAATGTACTGTACATATGGAAACCCACCAAAATATCAACAGTCATAGTTTCTATGCACAATAGGTCATGTTTTGTGCAAATATATGGCTAAGCTTGAGCGCTAGAAAGTGCGCGAATACGTATGAAATCGTTATTTACTTATAGCAGTGTTGGGCAAACGCTTGACTTGAGCTCTCGTTTTCACCCGTTA
Organism: Peronia verruculata; assembly: GCA_038406235.1. NCBI lineage: Eukaryota > Metazoa > Mollusca > Gastropoda > Systellommatophora > Onchidiidae > Peronia > Peronia verruculata. The sequence continues at coordinate 1,025 of JBCAUA010107646.1, forward strand.
GGGAAAACATTGAAGTTCAATATGAGTCCATTGTCCAGTCAATCGTTGTATGGATGGGTTTTTTTTTTTTCCTGGACATTTCACAGACATTGAGGTTGACATGTGTGAGCAAATAGTAGAAAGATTAGAAGGTCTTACCATTCAAAGCCCCACACGATGTATACACAGGAAAAGCCTTTTTTACTTCTACCTAGGGCCTAGGGACCACACAACTTTTTGTCTGTGGACAAGTTTTGTCCTTTTGTGTGTTCACTCATTTATAAGTAATGATGTAAACAGCTGTTTGGTCGGGAGCTGGCATGGGGGGTGACGGGAGGGGGGGGGGGTTAATATTCTGATAATGAAATAAAAATCGACAACACTGTATTGTCAATTCTGTCATCTTCCCGTCCTTCCACTCCGTTCCCCCTTCTCCATCTCCCTGCTCCTCCCTTTTCCTCTCTTTTGGATCCATGGCATTGATTTTTAAGGAGGAAAGGAGGAGGAGGGGGGGGGGCAGGGGAGCGTTAATTGTTGTGCCAAAAGTGACAAGCCGCGATCATTTATATACGAGTTTAGTTTAATCAATGTGTACTTTCTATTTCATTCAGGGAAAGTTCATGTCTGTGTCTCGCCCGGGATTTACCCCAAACTTTGTCTCTTGTTCCTTTGATACATTTAATTTGAGGGGATTTCGATATTATAAACCACTTGGCCTCTTTATGGTTACAGTACATCATAAACGATTTACAAATTGGATTCTGTTATCTCCTCTTCAATAGGTCTGAATTTTGGCGATATCTCACTGACAAAAAAAAAAAAAAAGCTGACAATGTTCTTAAAATGTTGTTCTCCAACGATTAACATGTTTAGATATCAGAAACCTAACTTCTATGGCATCGTGAGTTATGTACGTAGACATCTCCACACATCATTGCTTTTTCTCTGTCATTTTTTGTATTTCCGATACCTGGGTTTTGCCAAGGCGCTCATACCTTGTTGTTGCTTTTGTGTTCCAGTGTTCGTTTTGTTTGAATGACATGTTTTGTTTTGTTTTGTTTTTCATTGCCGCTTGTCTTTCATTATGCATGATGTGCATTACGAGCAGCATGACACGGGTAATTGATTGGAAGTTTCAGAAATAAGCACGATACTATGTCCCCAAGCAGCGGGAGTATTCAGTCACCCGTGGCGCTCTACACGCACTTGTTGACACTCTGCTCCACCAAACCACGCCAGAATGGGCGTCTACCGGGCCGGAATGGAAAGAGCGTGGTTGAAACACGACAACAATCTCGCTAAGATTTTTTTCACTTTTTATCCCTTAATATCCTTCTCACTTACTCTCTCTATCGCTGGCTCTCTCAATGCCGCTCTCGCCTGCCATCGGGGTAGGTTATAATAGAGACAAAACTTAAACGAACATTAATGGCTTGTTGGCATGAGGGTCATTGACGCTGCCTAATTTGTCAGCGAGCTCGTACACACACAGTTCCATAGCCCGCGCTCCTCTGGCCATTGAGAGCCGGCGATAATTTATGGTTAAACGGTGTAGTGTACTGGGGCCTGACAATCGAACCGTGGAGAGATGGAGGAAAATAAATTCATAGCAGTTTTAATCTTTGAGCTCCATAACAAAAAATGCCATATCATGCTTGTGGTTATCGCATTATGGGCGACGTGACGAAATAAAACTTTACAGGTGTCAGTTTTGACAATGCCGAGCCTTCGTCATACGTGATTTCCCAGATTAAGGAACCCCGGAAGAAAGCGCCTCTTTCTCCTGCGGACTTGGCGCAAAAAGGGGTGAAATAAACAGTGCTAATGTTGTCAATGGGGAAAAACAGACGTTAAAATAGCGTCCTCCACAGTGCCACATGGCTGCAGTGAAAGAGGCGGGAATGTCCTGCCTTTTTTAAGTGTCTATGGCAGGAAACTGTCATAAGCATGGCATGGTACAGCCCCAATGCCATGATATGCTGGTGATGGTGGGTACTGTTCATGGAAAAATACAATACTGCAGTCATTCCAACCTGAAGCCGGGAAATGAAAGTATCCATCCCAGCCTGAAGCCGGTATCTTAAAGTATCTCCTTCACAGCTTAAGACATGTAATGCGTGTATTAATGAACTATATAGCAGGGTTCTCGGTCTTCTAGAGTCTGTAGCAGAGGATTGTTGCATGCACTTATAGTCACAGGTGGAACGTGACACGGCTTGTGGTTGATGGTACAAATCCGATGTTTGCTGCCAATCCACAGTGCACAATAGCACATGTATAACGAATGAAGGCAGAGAGGCCTCAGCCACAATATATGATCACAATGATCATGTGGTACCGGTGCAAGGGATTGTTGGTTACTGGAGTTGGTACAAATCCGGTGCTGCAGCTGGTGAAAGGTATCATCCTGTTAGCTTTCATTAACAGTTTCAGTGAACTATGACAGTCTTCGGTTTTCTAGTCTCTGTAGCAGGAAATTATCATGAACATTGTATAGTTGACCCGAGTTTAACGCAATATGGTGGCAGGATGTATATTGTTGTTACTTATAATCCGAGATTGATGCCAGTCCACGCTGACACAGAGTCCTGCGTAATGTTCAGTCGTATCAATGAACTAAGCTAGATATCCGAGACCTCCGAGCGTCTGTGGCAGGAAATGAGCATTACCATCGTACAGCTGTGCTATAATGATGTGATGATGATTGCTGGTGATGATTCGATGCTGCAGTCCATCCAGGCTATGGTCGGTAAAACTGAGCGTCTTTGTAAACCGCTTGTCTGTCGAAGAACGGCATAGAGCCTGCGATCTGGAAATGTCTGGGACAGGAAAGTTACCATTAGATATGGCATAATAGGGTGCCGTAGTGGTGGTGGTTGCTGTTTTCATTGGGGATCTGGTGCTGCAGGTAATCCAAGCGAAGGCTGGCAAAATAGAGCATCTGTTTAGAGCTCAGTGGTACATGCACCAGTAAAAGACAGAAACCCATGATATCCCTAATATCATGAACGTGATATGGCTTAGCTGTGTATGATGAGAGTTGTTATTATTGGTGACAATTTTTTGTGGTATCCGATGCTACAGCCAACCCAGACTGAGGCCAATGAAATGGCACATTTCTAGGGTACAATATCATAATGAACGACAGTAGGGAATCTTCTGTCTCCAAGCTTGTGTAGCAGATTATGGCACACTTGGTACTGTAGAGCCGCGTGTGATGGAACATGGCATGGTTACTGTTGTTAGTAAGAATCTCATCCTAACCCAGTACAGGCAGAGATGGAGAAAACGTTGCGTCTTCCTCAGCGCTTAATAACATTACTGAGCTACGAGAGAGAGGAGAGAGAGAGAGAGAGAGAGAGAGAAAGAGAGAGAGAGAGACTCCTGGGTCTTCAGAGCCCACGGCAGAAAACTATTCCAAACTTGGTATAGCTGTGAATGACAGTAATGGTTGCTTCTGGTTAGAGACGCTTTCGCCGATTTGTGCTAAAAGTAGCAAAAAGCTACAGTGAAAGAAATGAAAGGGTCCTTGGCTGTGAAGTGTCTGTCGCAGGAGACTCGAAACATGGTTCAAGGGTGTATGATGATGGTGCTTGTCACTGGTAAACATATTGTAGTGGATCTTCACTGAACATGATAAAAAATATTGTCACCAGTGCCATATAAATGCAGTGAAGAACGAGAGAGGATCATTTGAAAAAAGTAAACGTTTTTCTGTAGTTAAGAATGAGACTGGGAGAAGGCGTTACAAAAACTCATTTTGTTCTGTGAGAGCTACTTTTTATCCAGTGCAGCAGCTTTACTTGAGCCTGCCTGGCTGTGATGCTAATCCTGGCATTTGAGTGTGTATGTGTGTGTGTAAGTATGAAGTACCTTTACATGCTTATTATGTCTCATTAACTGTGAATAGAATTTCATTTTGGGGGCAAATAAAATTTATCTTATCTGTAATAATTATCCACGATCTTAAGTGTCCGTGGCAGTGCATTATCCTCATCATTGTAGCCGTGGATGTGCGAGAGTTGCGATGTTTTTTGTTAGCAAAGATGCTCTTGTATTTTGTCATGTAGCAAGAAAACTCCCGTGTCACCTGCAAGCTGTCTGAGGGCGCGCCTCTCCTCCGGGTGTTCAGATTATAGTATTATGAAGAGGACAGGAATGAGTGGGGGTGGCATCTGCCTGGAACGGCGCACTGCGTACTGCGCCGACACAACTTCTTACAGGCAAAAGAGAACTTTCTAGATCTACTACCATAAATTTAACCGAGCAGATAATTATGTGCAGTTTATCGTTCAAGTAAAACACATCCTTCCTGTGTTGTAGCATAAACTTTCACATTTTGCCCCGTGCTTTATCATCTTCACATGAACAATGAAATTTTAGTCTAAAGACCTTTGGATCGAGTCTAATCCACAGAGGCTAGATCACAATCTGCTGTCTTTAATAAATATAACATGAGTCGCTCCCGTAAACATGTGTATACGACCATGAACGACTTGCAGCTGTAAAAATATTCAGATATTCATATTATGATCACAATTTTTTCACATCTTTTGATATACTTCTCGACCTCATAATGTTGCCGTTTATGCGCAATATAGACATTACCATGCTGATGCACCACTACATCCCAACACAAACAAACAACATACAGGCATAATTTATATTTTGTAGAGCGAGAGAGCTCCGTAATATAGTCTTAATCCGATCATCATCAACACCGTGATGATTGAATCTATGTCTTATCCAATATGAAATAGGTGACATTTTGGTATAAAGCTGTATGACTGAATTCTGTACACACTTAGAACCTTATGTTAATTGCTTGCTCCTGCCAGATGATAGTTTTACGGATTTCAGAGACACATAATGTCTGTTTTTTGGTTGAAAGAGAAACGGCTTGAGTTCCTTTGGATCCATTTCTAAGTCCCGTTCTCACACTATAGATTGTCCTGAATTATTTAATATAATTTGTATGTCAAGGTGTTCATTCATTCATTCATTCATTCATTCATTCATTCATTTATTCATTCATCGATCCATCCATCTATAAATTCATTCATTCACTCATTCATTCATTTATCCATGTTTTTCCCGCTTCTTCCTTTATTTCTTCATTCATTTATTAATCCAATCGTTCATTCATTCTTCCACTTTCACATTCATTCATTCGGTTTTTGTATTCATTTATTCAGTTGTTCATTCATTTGTGGGATCCTGCAGCAACATGTTAGAGAACTTAAGCTTAACACTTTAAGACCAAGAGTAGCTTTTTCGACAAATTAATAGTACTTGCCTAAATCAGAGTTGATTATCCGTAAATTTACTATTAGATGATCTGTGCGATATGAAACTTAGCGTGCCCTAACAGGATCTGTGGGATACAAAACAATCTATCTATCATATCCTTAGTTTTCTGTCTTTTCAAACGACTCTGACCCGTGTACCACATGCATCCCTCTGGGCAATCGAGAACTAATTTAGAACCTAACAGTGGAGACCTCACTCTTCTCAAATAGCCACTTATATTTCATCATTGCATTTTTTAAACAAGTTTATAATGGGCCATAATGGATATTTGTATGGATTGACGACAGAGAACTGTGCTATACGTAGTATTATGATTTTATTTCACACTCGGGTGGATCCACACCAGTGATGCATTTACATTAGCTTGCAACTTAGACTGATCTTTCAGAGCAAGACACCGTATTGAAAGAACGTGTGAGAGGCTGAGAAAAACATGTAGTCCAGTGCCGGGAAAGTGGCCTGCGGCGCGGATCCATGGTGTGATAATATAGATCTGAGTCGGGATACAGTGTGACAGTTTCAATGATCAAACGCCATTTTTGTGATGTGTATTTTTTACATGAAATTTGAGAGAAAACTGTACACTAAAATGCATCTTCGACACACTTTGCTTGACCAAAGCTAATTTCCTTTGGTCTGTTCTTAGCAATCTTGCACACACCCATGCTTGCACAAGTCGTACGGCTATTCACTTACCACCTCAACCCTCCCCCTCACCTTTTTTTTTTTTTTTAATGTATTAAATGGGAAGAAATAAACAAATATAGACCTAGATCAAGTGTTCAGTTGTCCACAGTGTTAAAATTATTGTCACGGGCATACCGCGATTGAATGCGCCGACCTCTTATCACTGTCTGAACAATCTTTAAAAATAAAATTAATGAAATGACAAATTTTCTAGTCAAACCTTCTTGTCAAGTATCAAAGTCAAAGCCGTAACTGTGTAACTGAAGAATCGGAATATCATTTGTCGCACATTAATTGAAAATCTAGTCAGTCTCACATGTTTGCATATAGTTCAGCGATTTTGACAAAGAAAGGACCGACCCGGGCTGAAAGGCGTAACCAGAACGTATCGTCAAGAAACGACCACTTTGATGAAATAGTCTTCCCAAACTTGGAAAATTGTTTAGACTATGCATTTGACGTCTAACACCAACGTTTTGATAACATTAATTTCATCATTATAACAACTTGAGAAAAGTCTTTAGTTACGTGGCTAATGAACGAACACAGTGTAGAACTACACCTCTGCAACATAAGCTTGTTACATTTTGTAGCCTTCAGTAGGATTGTCTCGGCTTTTAGTGCTGCGTCAGTCATGATTGCTTCTCTGTAATTTCAGAATGCCATCAAGACGTTCTCCTTCCGAACTTACAATGTCTGAAATTTAAAACCTTGCCAGTTACTTTTTCTAACATTTTAGGGTCAGTAGTTGACGTAGTGTTAACTCTTCCAAATTCATCTGAATGACTTTTCATTTTCTGATCGGTCATTTTGCGCGCGCGCGCGCGTGTGTGTGTGAGTGTGTGTTGCATGGATGGACAGGGGGTTTATATAAAAAATAAAGGCTTTCGTTGCATAACCTAAGTTTATATTCATCCTGATGTAATCCATACCTATATCGCCATATCTGAAATGACATCGGCTGTTATATGGACCTTTTTTTGTTTTTTGTTGTTTTTTTTTTTCAAATCGAATATAAGCAAACAAATAGCGTGTGTTCATATTTACTTAATCTAGACTTAAGCTTTATGTTCACATAATCGAGAACTATACCCTTGTATGCGGGCAGAGTGACTTAAATTTTATGTGGCGTCGATATAAAGCGCTTACTCATGGTTTAACGACAGGCCTGGGGCTCTGATTACTGAAACTGACAAGCTGATCATGAAATGCAAGCATTTCAATGCCGAACAAGGCTATAAGGTATAAACTGTTGTATCGTCCGTACTATCGCCCTCCCCGCCCGCCATTACTCCTGCTGTGTCTGATTCTTGTAACGATTGAAAAGATTAGTCAGACTAATTATCTTGTCACTTTGATCGATCCAAGTAGAATATGTCAAGAGAATAAAAGAAAAAAAAAAACAACGGGGGATGGGGGTTAGAAATACGAACGAAATAAACTAAAGATAGACACAAAGAAAGATAGAAGAAAGAAAGAGAACAAGAAAAAAACAGAGACGTGAAGAGTTTGAATGAATGAAAGAAAATCGATTGAAGGAAAGAAAAAGAAAGAAAAGAGAAAGAAAGGCCTAATTTCAGGAGAAAGTGGCGAATTTGCTTGGCATTACAGCGATTTATCCTATCGCCTGATCTTGACTTCACCAGAAAACATTATGGCAGTTAGGAGAAACCTGATTTGACCATTCAAGCCAGCAACATTCCCAATAATATTTCGAATTTGGTCGCTTACGAGCTTTGATCATGCGTGGTGTGACGATCTATCCCCTTGAAGAAGCTGGCGCGGTTAAAGCTGTAAATACAGCCTAAACAACTCCGGTCCGGATATTTGATACTGGTTCTGGCCTGACATCTATGATCATAATTTGTCCTTACTCAGGTCCGCCATTGTGGCAGGGACACATCTGTAGCGCCATATTTTGCCGGTTCCTTTCAACGCGGGTCCAATCGCAGACAAGCTTCGCCATTTGCTTAGCGAGGGTGGGCGGATTTGAGTTTTTAATATATCCCCAGGGTACTTGGTCGATGGAACAGTTTAGCCAGGGAGTTGCTGTGGCTCTGTTGTTTGGCGTCGGCTCCAGGGTGAAGTTGTCGCTTCGACCCGCGTATCGTCCCTTTGGGAGTCGGAAGGGCACAAAGATCGAAACCTGCAATTTTTCAGTGACTCAACGATCCCCTGGCTCCTCTGGGTAGGGCAGTCTGACGCCTAGTCTTTTCGGATAAAGACGAATAATTCGGAGTTCCCGTGTGTATGTTACGCACGTTAAAGAACATTTGGCAGTCGGGAGAATGGAAAAGATTGAAACTTGAGTGTTTATTGCATTTCTCCCGCGTGATTCAACAATCTCCTGACTTCCTGGGTAAAAAAGATCGACATCTGACCTTCCCAGATAAGGACGAACATGTTTCAGAAGCTCCATGTGTAGACCGCGTACCTTTGGCAGTTAGAAATCGGATGAAGAGTGGTCAGAGGTACCATCGCTGACCAAGGAAAATTTCCAAAGTCGTTAACAGTCGCCACGCTAAACTGGACATACACATCGAACTGAGATAACCCTACTTTCTTAGAACTGAAAGACAAGATACATAATAATAATTTAGTCATCGTAGTAGTTGTAGATAGCGTAATAGTCGTGGCAGTAGCAGCAGGGACAATGGTTATTGTTGTATCAGTAGTCGTGGTGGTATTAATAATGGTCAAAGTAGAAATAGTAGTAGTCGTATTGGTTGTAATAGTGATAGCATTAGACCATAGCACCTGTAAGTTGTTGCGTTGTTGTTACAATTAATAACTGCACAGGAGTGAAAGAAGTAGCACAAAAGTAGTTGTCTAAGAGCGCTCCTTTATTAGTATGGAAGTAGTAGAAGTAGAAAAAGTAGTAAGACTGGGATGTAGTTCATAGGAATGGAATCGAGATGAATACGGTCGTGTACAGGGAACTGATCTCTCTCTCTCTCTTTTTTGGTGGGGTGCTGCTAAATGATCATATACCCATCTATCTATCCATCTATCCATCCATCTATTCATCCATCCATTCATCTATCTATCTATCTATCTATCTATCTATCTATCTATCTATCTATCTATCTATCTATCTATCT
>JBCAUA010107656.1:0-10101 GCA_038406235.1 Peronia verruculata
TCTATCTATCTATCTATCTATCTATCTATCTATCTATCTATCTATCTATCTATCTATCTATATATATCTATATCTATTGTATAATATATATTTGTATAATAATAAAAATAATCCATAGCTCACGATAGCACTGTGAATGCCTGCTATTGTCATGCTCCATATTTCATGAAGCTCTAAGCAGATAAAGTCACAGTCCACTTGTTCTCCGCGAGTTCCTATGATCAAAAGCGAAATCTCCAGGGTAAGACTCTAGAGGTATGACATTTCATACTGGAAGGTTATGGAGATTTGAGCTTGATATTTGCCAGAGCGTGTCGCATGGCAAGGGAGAGCTGGATTATTTATACAGGGAGTGGAGATAGGATCTGGGGTAGGCAGAAGGGCTGAGAGTTCGCCTCTAAAGCCCATAACAGGTTTAAGAAAGATGAATGTTTGTGCGAGGGGAGGAGGGGGGGGGGAGTTAGAGACTATTATCTATTGATAAGAACAACGATACAAACTAAAACAAAACAATGATTTGACAAGTAAACTGTGAATCTTTGTTGAAAGAAATCAGTCGCAACAGTCGCTGTCAGTCCACCCGGCGACGTTGAATTAAAATCTAGGGATCTTACTAATATACAAGAATATCCAGGAAATGCGAAAAAACGATCAGGAAGTCAACTGCAAGACGAGCGAGCGTAACAGCGCATTATCATCGTGTGGGTAAAATGGTAGTGATCTGAACACAACCGTGGCTGTCTGTGAGTCACATACCCAGAGCTGTCAATGGGACGATTGGCATGTGAGTGAGCGAGAGAGAGAGGGCTTAGCGGCACTCACTGCTGTCATGCTGTCATTTTAGAGGAGTTAGGCTAAAGCAAAATTGGTTTTATAGTGGAGTAGAGTGCAAGAGGAGATGGGGAGATACAACTGCAGTGAGTTCACAATCAAACGGGTCAAGAGCAAGTGGGGAATGGATGGGGAATAGTGAAGCACTGTAAGGGGAGAAGACAACAACAACAAAAAAAAAAAAATGATAATAAGAATAAATTCCTCCTCCTCTCCCTCCCCCCCCCCCCTAAAGAAAACACAGACTTTGAAGGTTATCGGTTTGTTAATGGTTGTAGGAGTGGGGGACTGATGATGAAACTGCGAGGGCTGTTGCACGCTGCCGAGAGAGAGAGAAAAAGAGAGAGAAAGGGGAGACAGAATGAGAGAGATTTAGAGGGCGGCAGACACGAGGGCGGGACGAAGCATGTGGGACTCGAGAGATCAGGAACTTCTCCGTGATTTGGTGCCACACAGAAACAGAGACAGGGGCAGAGGCAGAGAGAGAGAGAGAGAGATAGAGAAGGTGAGAGATTAGTTCGTTTTCCAGCTGCCACTTTGTGGTATGTGAATGGATTCACTGTTATGTTTGGTGGTGGTGGTGCACTGCAGGTGGTTCTACGCTCCCGGCGGTAGTGGTGATCGCTGATTGATGAGGTAATCTTTGTTTTACTATGTTCTGTATATGCTCTAGTCCAATGGGGTAAACAAAGACCAAAAAAAAAAAAAAATGGAGAAATGTCTGGAGTAAGGAATCGGTTGAAATAAGATAAGCCTGAGAGATGCAAAGAGATAATCATATAGTATAGGATAGGCCTCAGTTGAGAAGAGGTGATATAATATAAAATAAGACACGTTACAACAAAGAGACACGATTAACATCTGCCTATTAAGAAACATGATACGGAAGGGTAATGTAAAATATGACAGCTGATAAATAATATCACATGAAAGATGCCCCGAAGTCCGCATGGATATCAGCATCTATAATAATATAAATATTACATTGTTCCAGATAACACTGAATGCATCGGCTATTGCCGGCAAACTACCCACTGCTCCTCGACAGATCAAATCTTCGACATATTTATGTATACAATAGCAGTGAGTGGAAAGACATCCTTATGTATCTTATCACAATTTTATCTCCTTAGTAAATATACAATAGCTTTATTGCTTAAGCCAGAATTGACGTTCCATAACCCTAAACATACACATATTTGTCTTTAACTAGCCTATACTAAGAACAGGATTACTAGAGATGGAGGTGCAAAGTTTCAGACACGAAAAAGTAGAAAACTGAAGAAGAAGTATTCATCAGGCTCAGCCTAGAAGGCGATCACTCAAAACCATACTTATTACATTACGAATCTATTGTGCTGACTTGGATTTTCCACTCTGGTGCTCAATTTCATTTGTTTTTCAAATCTTGTACCCATTATATATTCGTTTGCTGTTAAGGGAGACCAATTCACCAAGCCTGTTCTAAACGTAGTCTTTGCCTTGCTTGTAAATATTATCTCAGGAATATCCTATATCTGGTTTAACTGGAGGTAGCAGGATAAATGTGTTACCTTATCACGCAACAGAAGATGGGGAATCAGAGTACAATGATTGCGGTTACAGTGTTTGCCAGACTTTCATCTTCCAGTGAGGGGTGGTTATCTCTGAATGATTGCGTGGATCAAACAGCATAGTAATCTGCAGGCCTAAAGCCCGCGTGCGTGTGTTCTGTGTTTTGTGTGACTGTCTTAATATGGTCTCTTTTATCATTTTATCTTAACTGTACTGGATTACAAATGCATCTTATCGTTGCCATTGCAGAAAAAAAACCCCACATAACTGAGCATTTTGAACAGAGAGAAAAAGAGCAAGAAAAAAAAAGGGGGGGGGGGAGGGGGGGTGATTCAAAGTTAGCTTCTTTGAGTGCACGATAATAATTATGTAAAAATAATAATAGCAATACTACTACTAATGATAATGATAATGATATAATAGCATTTATAGAGTAATTATTCCCATATAGTGAAAAAGCTCTTAGCGTTTTACAGTCTATTTAATACTTCCCGGACAGACCTAGTGGAAACATTCATAAATGCTCTGTTTCCTGGGAAACATCGTCTATAGTCGGGTACCCATTTAAATTTGGGTCGAGTCAGGAAATATCTGGAATTTATCTTTCCGATCGACAAAATGTTGGATCCTGTTAGGATCTGAACTAGAAACTTTAGATCCCGAGTCCGACTGCTCAACCACCAGGCCGTCGACATCATAATAGAAGATAGACTATTAAAATTTATACCATATACAGAATTTGTCGGATCATCTTCAAGCATAGGATGGTAAATCGTTTTTTCATTGTTGTTGTTTTTCATAACTGCAAAGTTAAATGTTTTTCTTGCCATACCCATGATAAACTCCGGAGGACAACATCGTGACATTGTATTTCATCTCATGACACCAACCATGGAATTAGTAGTATATTACTTATTGTCCGTAGAGAGCATAGTGTCCACTTGATGTGAACCTCATTCAGAAAAACTGAACGGCAAACTTTTAAATGTTACTTCAGTGAGAATCGATTATGCCCACCCATTAAAAAAAAAAAAGAAAGAAAAAGAAGCAAAAAATGGTGCAATGGCGGGGAATTAAAACAGCTGACATGGATGCTACTTTCAATATGACGATATTGTTTATACTTTGATATATTCTTGTTGTTATGATATTGGAATCGGATAATAATATCTCGTTTCATTTATTGTAAAGGGAAATAGATTTTAAGATATTATTCCATTGGAAGATTTTACGCCACTGCAAAAACTTCGTCTGTGTTTTGTGATTTAATTTGATGATTTTGTTTTCTTTTTTAACATTTTTGTTGTCGAAACTTCTTGTTTTTAACCCAGTGTCTGTGCTGTATTGAAAAGATCTGATTTTATTGGAAAGATCGGACATTTGTGCAGATGGAAATCACATATTATGTTCTGCGGATAAACTTGCCTAAGGCGAAAGTCTGTGAAGTAAAGTTTGAGTCTACATACAGAAAATTTTAGTCCAATTCATCGGTTATCCTATAAAAGAAATGTGCACTTCCGAATGCATTAGCTTTTTATAATAACAGTTTTTATTATTATTATTATTATTATTTATACATACTTTGAGACTACTTTAAAAAGAATGCCATTTATTTTTACGGGAATGACTCACTTTTATCTGACAGAAGAGCGTTCTATAACTTCTTTTCATGTTATGGTAGGAGATTGTTAGAGGCTTTGAAAAATTCGATTCATATAGTGCACTGAAAGAAGCCATCTTGTAAAAATGTAAGTATAAAATTCTGGATGTAAAATTATTCTCACTTTGATGTCAAAACAGTCTCTTGTCTCGTCTTAAATTGCCGTCTCCATTTTTAAATTCTTTACTCACCAATGGGAGATCGTTGTGTCAGTCCTTTTACTTCCCTTTACCAGACAAAAGAGGGATTAAACAAGCAGTGTATGGAGGAAAAAATCATTTTTGTGCCCTTTGCTTGAGACATACACCATGAAAATTTTCCCAAAAAAAAAAAAAAAATGATGTAAAGTGAATATTTTCTTCTTATTGTTACAGTTTTGTCACTTTTTTTTCAGTCTTTCGAATGGCAAGCAGTAAAAGGGTTTTTCCCTCTTTACACTGTTTGCTCAACACCTGTCTGGCAAAGGAAAGTAAAACTCTGGTCAAAATGATCTCCCCTTACACAAATCCTCTATTGGAAGGGGTAGATAATCTGCGAAACGATCTCCCATTATTGTATTCTTGAAATATCACTTGAATGCATATGAAGAGTCCAGTGGATAAACCAGATGTCACATTTTCTACAAAAGGAGAAAAACAGAAATATGAGTTAAGAATTCTATGATCTGGTTTTTCACCTTACACCTTTTTACAAAGTCTCTTTTTTAGCGGAACTTACCTTGCAGTTATTATTCTGGTTAACAAATCATAGCGGTGTGCTTTATAACGTCGGAGCAATAACTCAGTTTTATAAAAATGTGAGATCTGGTTTTCCCACTGGAGTCTTCAAATGTTTTTGAAAATCTGTAATCTGGAAACAGTGAGGACTTTCCCAAAATTCTTTGCGAGAGTTTGACTCTAAGAAGATGCCCACAGCCCTTTTCTAAGCTGTTAGACTGTCCTTGATGTGCATGGAGTTTGTAGAAAGATTCGTCATCGATCTTTCGTGACGAGAGCGATCGTTATATCTGTCCGACCAGAATGTCCACACTTCGAAAGTGTGTAATCGCTGTCGTGTCTGTCTATTTGTTCAGATTTGTGCCCCAGGTTTCTGTTCTGTGTTTAATTACTAGACTTGCACTTTCTACCCCCCCCCCCCCCCACTCCATTCCTCTTTGTCACCTCCGTCTTTACATTGTATGTTGATGTTGATGATGTTGCTGTGACGACCATTTCATTGGCCCATTGATTGTGAGTGCTTCTCTGAATAAGAGAAAAGCTGCCAAGAGAGATTCTACAAAATAGCCTGAAACTCAATAAATCACTTACAACAGGATCAGTCTTCTATCACAGGGTATGGGCTTAACCGTATGTTTGTAGACTGAACCTTGGGAAATAAGTTGCAAGAGATCTATGAATAATAATAATAAATAAATAAATAAATAAATAAATAAATAAATAAATAAAAGAATACCAGATCTATGAATTAAAAAAGAAAAAGACCAGCAGAGCTATTCTTATGGACCTAGAGGCTTGTTTGCAATACAGGGTCTGAGTTGTTCAGTAGCAGTTTTGTCAAGGTAATAAAGAATTAAGAGAACTTCATTTTTTTTCCGCCTTCAGTCATTTTTTTTCCGCCTTCAGTCATTTTTGTTCCCGCCTTCAGTCAAGTGCTAGAGATAATAAGCTCAGGACACTGGTTAGAAGCTTGCCAAAAGTTAATGAAATTCTGTCTTTCTAGAGTATTTCTAAACTCTTATTGTTGGTTTAGTGAAGGCATTGTCAATTTACAACAATGCCAGTGGAAAATATTATCACAGATGGATCACAGTGACTGCTAGGACTGCTTGGACTCCAGACTGCTAGGACCTTGTAACGAAATAAGAGAGCACTTAGATCGCTGATATAATGACCTTCCGCGTAGCTGAAATCAAATTAAAGTCGGGAAAGACGGTACAAAATTCATGGTTATGGAAATTACTCTGCAAAAAGTAAAAGACTTTCATTCTACGCTTTGCCCTAAATACTCCGTGAGAGTTATTATCTTTTTCAGGAAGGGGAATGCGGGTGGCGTGGGATGGAATTTTCTTTTTTAATCATTATGAAAGAAGTATAAGAGCGAGTGCTTTATTCATTTAATTTATTTACGAAAACAAGCAGTACCAGTCACTTCAAGCCTGTCGCTTTTGTTTTACCATAATACTACATCTGTTTATACAACAGTACTCAACCTGATAATAATTATTAAGGTGAAGTTTATAAGTAACGCATTTTTCTCTTATTTACCCCTTGTGCAGTTCTGAAAGTATGTATTTTTGTAGCAATATTTGTAGCTATTATTCGCAAGTTTTGTAACACCTTCCATGTCATTGATTAAATAATGTTCGTTCGTAAAACGAGGTCTATAATATTCTTTTAAACTCTAAACATGATGTAATATTTACT
This sequence comes from Peronia verruculata, assembly GCA_038406235.1. NCBI lineage: Eukaryota > Metazoa > Mollusca > Gastropoda > Systellommatophora > Onchidiidae > Peronia > Peronia verruculata. The sequence goes on from JBCAUA010107656.1 coordinate 6,469, forward strand.
GATCTCCCTGATCAACAAAGCTATGTGCTAAAAAAGTAGATTCATGTTATTATTTTTTTTTTTTATTTAGAAACTGAAGAATATAGGAAGAATAGCTATTTGCGTATGAATATATAATAGTGTGCCTCAATCAAATTATAATTGCTATGTGTACAAAGAGTCTCCAGTTTGTTTGTTATCTGTTGGTAATACTCTTATAATTTTATTTCAGAATACATCCCAAGCTATTCTGGACATTATATCGTACAGTTTTCTCCCTCGATACTGTTAAATCTAATCATCACTCTGATTTTCAGTTTCATGATTGGCTCATAATCCTCCGCCTACATGATATCTCTTATTTTTCGTTGTGCAAGAGAGAGTAAGGGAAAACAAGCGAAAATGAGATCTGCTACAGTGACCAATTTGTTAGTATAACTATTTCATTGCATGCTGATCAAACTTTGTTCTTACTTAAGTTTAATATTGCACCATCCTACCTATGGCTCTTAGTTTGCTGTAAAATAATTTTAATAACACACAGATATTGCTGTGAGTATGATTTGCCATTTCGTATTATATGTTAAAGATAGCTAGAAAGAAGGTGTAATGAACAAAGGGATAAAAGAGCTTCAGGCATTCGCTGGCTTCACAGGTGATTGGTCTTTATCATAAACCCGTCCGGTCGTCTTTTTACCAGCGTGTTCAGGGCCGTGGGTGGTTTGAAAACAGGTAGAATAGCCAAATTGTTTTATATAAGTGTGTGGGATGGAAGGGAAGGAGGGGGGGGGGGGGAAGGACAGAACAATGGGGTGGCAAGATGAAAACAATCGATATCGATTTTTTTCACTTGATTGATTTCCTGTGGAATGATGCTATGTACAATTCTATGTCAGAACGATGCCATCAATTATTGAAAGGCCCTTCTGTTCTCGTTTAAAGTGGTGCTTTTTTTTTTTTTTTTGGTCAATTTTTTTGTTCTGTTCTGGAGAAAGATCTCTAACAAACGATCGCTAAGAGACGACGAGTCTATGGAAAGCCTGGATACGAAAATGCTTCCCGCTAACTGTATTGTTCTCCACATGAAACCACTTTTTTCTAGGGCTGAAAAAATAACCTACAACATCACGGAAGGTAAATTCAGTGTGTTCTATGAAAGACAGTCATTTCTAAAAAAAAAAAATGTGTGCCTTTAACAAAGTTTGTAAGATAACAGAAAGTCCATAGCATTACTGAAGCCTACTCCTCCCCTTTCCACAGTTCCTCAGATATGATGGGGAATTAGTGCTAGACCCACTTGACAAGTGAAGTGTTTTAATTTTGAAAGTAGGTTTGTTGTTGGTGTTGTTGATCTGCAGGTTTATGGCTGGCTGGCTGGATGGATGGATGGATGGATGGATGAATGGATGGATGGATTAATGGATAGATGGATGGATGGATGGATGGATTAATGGATGGATGGATGGATGGATTAATGGATGGATGGATGGATGGATGGATCAATGGATGGATGGATGGATGGATGGATGAATGGATGGGTGACTTTCGTCAGCCATAGATGACCATGATCAATATACTCTTGCATTGCACGAGAGTATTTCCATTTCTGACTATAGAGGTCAATGAGAAACATGTTCTACCACAAGAATTGCAGCTGGATCGTGAACGTGAGAATGATGTTTAGATTTTTTCTTCTTTCATTTTTGTCTTCCCGCTATTGAGTTCTCTTGGCCTCGACCAATTTCATCCTCACGGTGACAGCTGACCTGCAGGGGTCCCTATTATCTTTGACTTCTCCCATTTCTACATGTCCATGTTCAGCAGATTTCGTGTCACGTTTGCACACATCTGTGAATCGCAGTTGGATCTGCTTCATGACCTTTTACCCTCTAAAAACTATTCTATACATTACTTCTCTCGGGATGCGACCATCTGGCATTCTTCTTACATGACTGATCCATCTGAGTCCTTGTATGGATCGAATAACAAACATTCTTTGGGAGCTTTGTCTTCTCAAGGATTGCACTGCTCGGAACATGCTCTTTCCATGTTGTCCAGGAACAGGGTATGAGGAAGGTGTTCATTTTTCCGTCTTGGAAGGACTAGTCGTCCAGCTTTCTGTTTCATGTAAATTTGTTGCTGGCACCCAGACATCATAGACACAACTTTAATTGTTACCGTTTTGTTCTTGCTCACTTTCTGGATATCTGGATATAGTAGATGACGTGTTTCCAATTTCTCTTGCTAATCTCGTTGTCAAGAGAGAGCTGGTTGGAAACAGTTGCTCCCTTTATCTCCCTTTATTATAATAGTCTTCTGGCTAACTGAAGCTCTTGGTCGCTGGAGGGCTGTAGGGATATCAGTGACGCCCTGATACTCGCCTGTGTCCGCTGCCCTTCTCAGGGATTTGCCCAGAGGGTGTTTTTGTCCATTCTCTGATGTAATCCTCGCAGCATTTCTTCTTTATTCTTCAATGTTACAAATGTCACCATCATTATCATGCTAATCTCGTTGTCAGGAGAGAGCTGGTTGGAAACAGTTGCTCCATGTTCAGTTCGTGTTCATGGGTCTCAGTTTCTAGAGCTTCGTTTAACATTTTTATCTGTGATTTATGGTTATCATCATTCAAAAGCAGTGGTCAAATGAAAATCTTGAATATCTCCAATCAAGATACGTTTTTTTTTTTTTTTTTTTGTTATTGTTGTATGTGTGTGATTTGTTTCCACACCTGCTCGTATATCAAACTATAAGGAATGAATTCTGACCTTTCCTGGTTGTGAAATGGCTGTTGAAGATGTCATGTACCATGTGGACAGTACCTAGTAGTGTAGCATCCTAGGGAACATGCAGAGGTGTGGATCGGGGGATTGGGGGTGGGGGGGGTGGGAGGCGAGGTGAAGAGATGTAGGAAGGGGGAGCTATCATGACCAGGGCCTGTAACTGTACTGTGTTTAAGCTATATTTATTGGCATTTGCATTTTCGTGATGTCATGCATTGGGCTATGGGATATTAATTTTGCCTAGTGTATAAGAACCTTTCGTACCAGTACCTGTAATATAATTATCAGGAAAAAAAAAATGAAATACCACCTCTTCCCGCCCCGATACTCTATTCAAGAAAGTCTTTCCACGTAGGCTAATACATCTTAGAAAAAGTCTGCCCTTATCTCTTCCCCTTCCCACCCGCCCCCCCCCCCCAAAAAAAGAAAATGAAACTCAGGCTTAGAATATCATTCCTCTATACCGAACATAGGGCTCCTTTCAGAGTATACTATACTTCTATCTTCAAAATGAAAGTAATTTCTTGGGAGGTGAAACAGGTCCCAAAATCTGAATGACACCAGTCCATTAGAGATTGAACTCCCGGGAAAACAGAGGCAAATTCATCGGAATTGCAAATGCCAGCAGCACCGTCTGAAACAGAGGTCAAATACAAAGAATCAGTGGGTTTGTGGGTAAAAGACTCAGAGGGAGCTGGTATCAACGAATCGAAATACGGGAGGGAATTAACAGGAAACTGTACAATAACATAGTATTTATTGGTTGTGTTTGTAGTTGCCTTTGTTGCTGCTGCTGCTGTTATTGCTGTTGTTGTTGTTGTTGTTGTTGTTGTTGTTGTTGTTGTTGTTGTTGTTGTTGTTGTTGTTGTTGTTG